>CM045917.1:12467334-12603783 GCA_025169955.1 Salix arbutifolia | reverse complement strand
AAAGATGCTCTCTACGTTGTTACTCTCTTGTCATGTTATCTTTTAAAAAGAAAATGATGGGATCGAGATGAATATTCTGCCATGCATTCTGTTTTTTCTTGTCATGAATATTCTGTCGTCGGTTTATTATTTAAATCACTAATAAATCCTCAACAAATTATCTGCTGACAGCACATTTCCATTGAGAGAGATTCATGGGTGATAAAAATTGCAGCTCTTGCATGAACACAATTTGTGTTGGGTGAAAGTCAGTTTTCTGGCTGAGTTTTGATGACATCTTCCAGCATTCATTTGGGACCTGACAAAGATGTTTTTTTTGCTGATTTTTCTTAACCTACGGCATGCATTAATAACCTGGAATTCCTTGAAAAGATTTCGACTCGAGTAAGGATAGCTGTACCTTCAGAGGTATGTAATAATAACCTGGAATTCCTGGAAAATACTTGGTAAAATTTCATAACTGAAACTGAAGTGTTTGGTTAACATTATAATTGAGTTTGAGGTTTAATGAAAAATAGATCTGTATGTTTGAGTATCATATTTTTCATATTACTGTTAAATTATGAAATTATTTTAAAGGACATATACATACACACCCACCCACACACACTTATATATCAAAAATAATAACAACTATATTCCTAAACAAAAGTATTTTAACGTTGTTTAGAAGACATTTTTATTCCTAGTTTTTTTGTTTGTATGTCTGGTTTAATTAAAAAATACAAAATTGAAAATATAGTAACATTGATATATAAAAACGACATTTTTTAGCTTTCCTTATGATATATATGTTTTAGCTTTCCTTATGGGGGAGTACAGTCCAGCTCTTCAGTTTGTATAATAAAGTGAAGAGGGAGTACAATCCAGCTCTGCTTTTTCACTTACTAGTTGGCTTAGCTGGTGACAACGAATAGCTGATTCTCCTCGACCGACAGTTTCATCTTATTTTTTATAGGCCCCATATAATTATTTATGTGATTAATACACTATCAAACAAATATTCCACATTTTATTTTTCAAAATGAGTTCAAACCACGGTATCAAACAACCTCTTCGACTCGAGCAAGGATCAACACAGCTGTACCTTTGGAGGTTTTCAATTATCAACAGGAATTTGTAATTTGTGGTGCTCAATGCATCATGCATTTACTACGATCTGCTTTCTCGAAGAAAATCTAACACTATTTATTAACTGGCACACACAATCTTTTTAAAACACAAAGAGTTTCTTACTTACCTCAAATCTCTCGAAAAAGACTGAAATAGTTTTCATTCCAAGCATCTCGGCAATGAAGAGTCATACACCCTTGGCTATAATTGCCTTCACCCTCGTCATCTTCCTCTATGGCAAGTACTTTTACAATATATTAGATTCTTTGCACAGGAGGAAACTCTATTATTATATGCGTATGATTCACTTTGATTATTGTTCTAGCTCTTACGTGTGTGTGTGTGTGTGTGTATAATATATATTTGTTGTTCGTATAGAACATATTAATTACTTTACATTGCTGAATGGATTTCGTGAATCAAATAAACATATCAAGGAGGGAGTTTACGATCGAATAAAAAAAAAAAAACCAAGGAGGAGATGCATTTAAAATTGTTTGTGTTTTTATTGGATAATAAAAACATTTTCCAATAAATCATACGCATATAATTAGTTTACTCGTGAACTGAGACTAAGATTGAATTTGGATACTAACAGAAATAAATCTCGCGCAGCTTGCACGCATGCAGGAGCTCAATCTGTTACTTTCGCCTTCACAAACAAATGTCCATGCACAGTCTGGCCAGGGACTCTAACGGCTGCTGGCCGTCCGCAATTATCTTCAACAGGCTTCACATTGGCAACAGGTGCTTCATCTTCGCTGAGCGTCCCTGCAGCATGGTCTGGTCGCTTGTGGGCCAGAACACAGTGCTCTACAGATTCGTCGCGAAAGTTTGTTTGTGCTACTGCTGACTGTGCCTCTGGTGTCATAGAATGCAAAGGAGCCGGTGCGATCCCACCTGCATCCTTGGCAGAATTTACTCTGAGAGGTGATGGTGGGAAAGATTTTTACGATATCAGCCTGGTTGACGGCTTCAACATCCCCATCTCGGTAACCCCGCAAGGAGGTTCTCCTGGCTGCCAATCTACGAGCTGTGGAACTAACGTGAATGCTGTTTGTGATCCACGTTTAGCAGTGAGAGGGGCAGATGGGACTGTGATTGCCTGCAAGAGTGCGTGCTTGGCATTTAACCAGCCACAATACTGCTGCACAGGAGATTACGGTACACCAGACAAATGTCCTCCTACCCAGTATTCGATGACTTTCAAGAAGCAGTGTCCTCAGGCTTATAGCTATGCTTACGATGATAGATCTAGCACGTTTACTTGTCCAAGTGGAGGCAACTATTTGATCACCTTTTGTCCTTGATCGGATGTGGCCGTTCACCACTTCTTTTTTTTTATGGAAAGAATTGGAGGACAACACATTTAATTAACTTAAATAAATGGAATGATATATCGCTTTGGGATTCACATCCCGAAGCGATCGATTATTAATTTCCAAGCTGTTGATATGGTAAAACTGTATGTCATTTCACTTCATTGGTCAAGGTAGCAATCCTTCAACTTTATTTTCAGTTCCTTTTATAAAAGTAAATTTTATATACAATATAAAGCATTCAGCCTTTGTAGGACAGCACATTTAATTAACTTAAATAAGTAAATTTAAACATGTGATGCTTATTTTATAATATTTTGAGAAAAAAAAAAGATTTGATTTCGGTAGAAATCGTTTTATTGGCATGTATATATAATCATTTGACTAACTTATAATTGAACACCATTAGGTAATGTCTCGTGTTATAATGTCAAATACCTTAACTTATAATTGTCTCTTAATTTTTCATAGTCTTATCATTAACAACATTTTATTTTATTTTATTTTTACATAAATAATTCTTGATTTATTTAATTACATTAGTACAAAAAACAAATTCTTTATTTCGAGTTTTTTTTTATGGCCAGAAACATGTTAGGAAAACCTGCATATTCATTTTATTGTTTTTACTGGAAAAAAAAACATTATTCGATCTGAAATAAGACTAAAAGATAACATAGGAGCCATCGAGTATTTCAGTAGTGAATTTACAGTTTTTTATATACAATATAAAGCATTCAACCATTTTATTATTCAATGTATTCATAATTATCAATCCCAGGAACCACCTGGCTCTTTCTTATTTTGGTATAGAGTCTTCATTAAACCCTGACAAAAGACAAACACATGACAGACAGCCAGACAGACATCACATCCCAACACAAACAATTGCAGCAACCCTGGTATGGAATCATCAAAATCATATTATGTTCATCCTTCATATCACCCTGACCATGAGCTTGTTTCTGAGAGACTGAATGGCGCTAATTATTCCTCCTGGAGTAAGTCTATGCTTCATGCCCTACAAGCCAAAAATAAAATAGGGTTCATTGATGGATCCATCAAACCCCCTTAGAAAGATAAAAAGAAACAGGTGACTATACCCTATGGGCATAATGCAACAACATGATATTATTATGGATGGTAGAGTCCCATCTCTCAAAAGAGGTTGTACTCGCCCAATTTGCATACAGGATTTGGGAGGATTTCAAGCACCAATTCTCACAGCAAAACACGTCAACAGGTGCTTCATCTTCGCTGAGCATCCCTTCAACATGGTCCGCAGCTTCTAGGCCAGAACGCAACGCTCTACAGATGCATCGGGAAAGTTTGTTTGTGATACTGCTGACTGTGCTTCTGGTATCATAGAATGTAATGGAGCCGGTGGGATCCCACCGGCATCCTTGGCAGAATTTATTCTAAATGGTAGTGGTGGGCTAGATTTTTATGATATCAGCCTAGTTGATGGCTTTAACATCCCAAATTTGTTAACCCCGCGAGGAAGTTCTCCTAGCTGCCAATCTACAAGTTGTGCAGCTAACGTGAATGTTATCTGTGATTACAGTAGAAACGACCACAATTGTGGGGCAACAACAGTAAAGGAGCATGAGTAGAGCTTCCACTGCTAATAGGTGACCCGCACTTATGCTTCTAGTTAAATTCAATGAATTAATATGTTATTGATGTGAAATGGAAATTACCGAATATTTGGATATTATATGAAAGAATAAAAGTTTACATAATGATGTTATTTCAGATAATATCTTGAATATATATGTTCAAGGTGAATGGTTTTTCATGTGAATTGTCAAGAGATGAAAATATCGCTAACATAGAAAATATGAGAAGCATGATTTGGGACATGGACTAGCACATTTAGTGTATGCTAGGATCCCGAGCAAAGATATCATCATGCATGGACTGAAATACATTTATTTTATGTTAGGATCTCGGGTTAGGGGATCACCATGCATTAACTAATATGTATTTAATGTGTGTTAGGGTCCCGGGTAAGAGGGGGATCATCATGCATTGACAGCATACATGTAGTGTATGTTCGAGTCCCAAGTAAGGAGATCGCCATGCATCAACACCTATGAGGTGATGATGATACCGGTGAAAGTGGTATCGACAATATATAAGGCAGAATAATTATGGTTGATTTTATAGTCTTGAATGAAAGTTGAAAATGGAGGATGAAATAATTTTTAGTAATTGAATGAGAAAGGGTTCCAATGGAAACAAAATGGAGAAGTGAATAAACTAGGAATACATGTTGCCTTTTAAATCATTGGATTTATGTGTTACTATACTTATAATGATATTCATGTTTTGATAATATGTATTTTATTTCAGGATCATCGCATATACGACAAGAATAGATCCTAGCTTTTGTTCACCTTTTTTTATTTAATTCTAGGGAGAATATCCTTGTATTCTGTAATATTAAAATATTTATATGACTTAATTTGTATAATTAATGTTTAAACTTGAATAGTTGAACTTAACTTTGAAATTCATATAATCATGTTCCATGTATGCGTGTTTATTTCATATATTCTTTTATAAAGATAATTGTTGTTCAATGTATATTATAAAGATTGTTGTTGTGATGGTGATGGTGTTTATGGGAATGAGATCTAGGATGACTAGGTCATAAATGAGTTATGAGATGTGGAATATTAAAAGTGTAAACAAGTTATATGTTGACAACTTGGGACCTTTGAGTATTGAGGAAATTACTGAAATTTTGGTAGAAAAAATCCAATAGACTTTTATATGTAAACTGCATATATATTTAAAAAATCCCAATTTTTTTTTGTAACTTGATAAGGAATACTAAGCATATTAGATGAAATTTTAGGGGTGTTACAAAAACTTTGGTCTTTATCTACATCTCGACAAACTTCAAATCTTGATCTAGCAATTCCCTATAAGTTGAACAAAAATCTCTTTTTTATAGCTTGGTTAACTAGAAATCTTGCATCTCAATGATTCTCTTCAATCAAGAATTAAAATCTTTGTCTATATTTTAGTTATCCTAAAATATCAATTTGTTGATTCCCTTTAACTAGAACTAGAATTTATGTCAACAACTCGGCTAACAAGAAATTCCACTATGATCATTTCTTTTAACTATAACTAAGATCTCTGTCTACAACTCACTTAACCTAGAATTTTAATCTTGTGATTCCCTTTAAATAGAACTTTGGTCTCTATCTATAGTTCAGTTAACCTGAAATCTAAATATATCAAAAATATTTAACCAAAACCAAATATCTATCCACAACTTGGTTAACTTGAAATTCTAATATGGTGATTCTCTTTAACCAAAAGCATGGTCTTTGTCTACAACTCAATTAATCTAAAATCCCACTTTGGCAATACACTATAACCAAAATCAAAATCTTGTTCTATAGTTCAATCAACCTAAAATCTCAATCTAATGATTCCTTTTAACCAAAACCAAAAGTTTTGTCTATTGTTAGAAATATCAATATGACAATTCTCTTTAACCAAAACCAATCTTTATTTATAGTTCGGTTAATCTAAAATTTTAAATCTTATTCCTTTTAACTAGAATAAGGATCGCATCAAAATCTCATATGAAAAGAACCGTATTAGTAAATATTAGTTAATTGACCGCACTATGTTACGGGCCGAGCAAATATTTTTTATAATTGTTAGAATTGAAACATTAATAGATTTTGTTAGTTCAAAAATAAAATATAACATCTATATATGCAAGGTTTGATATAATAAAACACATCAATATATCCTATTATAACAATAACAACATCTCAGGCTTAACAACTAAAAATATCATTACTATTATTGCTAAAACAGTAAAAATTATTAAATTATTCCAAGGAGAAAAAAACTTAAAAACATTAAAAAAAAAGGAAGCAATAAAAAACCCTAAAACTATTATTATTATTATTGCATGAATAATGGGAAAATAAATTAAATAAAAGAATAAAAAAGCCCAAAAACTTTAACAAAAGAGCAAACAAAATAAAAATGAATAAAAATAAAAATTATTAGCTAAAAAAATCATTTGACGTGAAAATAAAATAAAAACTAATAAAAAAACCAAAAGAAAAAACAAAGGAAAACAAATAAGAAATATCAATTTTCAAATGGTCATAAACACAAACTAAAATTTAACAAAATTTTTGAAAAAAATATTATCTCAACAAAAGAGAAAATAATAAAAATTAAAAACCAAAAATAAAGGCATATATATATATATATAAACATAAACAAAAATAGGAACTATTTAAGAACTATAAGAAATTAAATGAATTAAAATAAAAAATCAAAAGTATAAAGGCTGAAAAACAAAACCAAATATATTATCAATTTCAATCAAATGAAAAAATTGAAAAAAATCAAATAAAGTATAACATCTATACATGTAAGGTTTGATATAATGAAATATATCAACACACCCTATTATAACAACAGGAACATCGAAAATTTAACATTTAAAAATATTATTATTATTACTGCTAAACCAATAAAAATTATTAAATTACCCTGAAAAAAAATAAAAAACATTAAAAAAAAGGAAACAAGAAAAAAACTAAATTTTTTATTCTTATTGCGTTAATAATGGAAAAAAAATTTAATCAAAGAAAAAAAAAGGTCAATAACTTTAACAAAAAAAACAAACAAAAAATGAAAAAAAAATTATAAGCAAAAAAAATAATTTTACATCAAAATAAATAAATAAAAAAATATAAAACAATCAAAAGTAAGAAAAATGAAAAAAAATGCATAAGTGAAAAAACAAATGAAAAAAGCAAACAAAAAATGAAAACAAATAAAATAATAAGCAAAACAAAATAATGTAAAGTCAGGCTCACTAGGCAGGGGTCGAACCCATGACCTCCTGCCCAGAAAATAAACATTTTATCCACTGAGCTATAGGTGTTTCATGATATCTTACTATGCAAACTTAATTAAATATCAGTAAGAAAGTGAACCAAACGATCTGAGCCAACCCGAATGACCTGAAAATTGAGCAATACTATTATAATCCACAATGATTCTCTTCATATACTACAGTAATCGACTCCTGATCTCTTTTAGTATGTAGTATAATATGCATTGTTTAATAGCAAGACATTATACACATTTAAAGCATGTCTAGAAATTAAAAAATATATAATATAACTAAAGTCGAATTACTGTTTTCATCTGTGCATTTTATTTGGTTGCTCCAAAACTTTTCGCGAATTCATGGAGGGAGTTTCCGGATGGAAAACAAAAACCAAGGAGAAGACGCGAGCGAAAAGATGTTCTCCGATGATATTTTCTTGTCATGTTATCTTTCAGAGAGAAAATGATGGGACCCACATGAATATTCTGTCGTCGGTTTATTATTTAAATCACTGATAAATCCTCAACAAAATATCTGGCTGACAGCACGTTTCTACCGATTGCGTGTTTGGTAGTGTGGTTGTAATTGTTTTTAAAAATATTTTTTATTTAAAAATACATTAAAACTATGTGTTTTTATTTTTAAAAATTATTTTTGACATCAACACATCAAAATGATCTAAAAACACTAAATTTTATTAATTTAAACTTAAAAATAAAAATATTTTTTTAAATTCTTTTCAAAAACACTTTTGAAAATAACTCCAGTTGGGATCTGACAAATACTTTAACGCTGATTTTTCTTAACCTGGAATTCCTTGAAAAGACTTCGACTCGAGTAAGTTGTAGCGTATGTATTTTCTATGGACTGTCCGGCTAAATCTATGGGGTGTTTGACAATGCTTTTTAAAAAATTAAATTTTTATTTTTTATTTTTAAGTTTAAATTAATAAAATTTGATGTTTTTAGATCATTTTTATTATAGCATGTAACTAAATAGAAAATATTGTAATCTCATTCTTATGTAGTAATCTCCACCATTACTATTGTATATTGCCCTACTCATATATATAGAAAGGATTGGCTAACTATTACGTTAAGCCTCCTAATTATTCTCAACTTGGTATCAGAGCCCTCGTCCATCAAAACTCTTTTTTCTCTCCCACAGCCGGCCCTAATTTTTCTTCTTTCCCATGGCTTCCTTTGTTGCCGCCGCTGACATCTCCCCTTCCACCAGAGCTGCATCATCACCGGCCAGCCATGCTCCTACTGCTGGCCGAGAACAACCTCTCCATGTGGAGACTGTGTTCGATTCTTCTTCCTCTCCTTTGCCTCTCATGGGAACACACACTTCAACAATGGTTCCCCTATCAAACACCTATCACATTGTTTCGTTGAAGCTTACGAACACCAATTATCTCTATTAGAGAATGCAAATGAAGCCATATCTCCTTGGTCAAGGTGTTTTTCACTTTGTTGACGGCTCCTTGCCGTGCCCTCCAGCCCACTCGCTTGACGCTACGGCTGCAACTTCCTCTGCCATCAGCCCTTCCTTTCTTCATTGGAAGCAACAAGATCAACTCATTTTGAGTGCCCTCCTCTCCTCTCTATCCGTAGATGTGCTGCACCTTGTGGTTGATTGTTCTACTTCGCATTGTGTTTGGCAAACTCTTGAGAAGGTCCTTGCCTCTCCTTCTAATTCCCATATCATGCAACTTCATGGATCTTTTCAAGACCTTAGGCAAGGTGATGCTTCGGTTAGCATATATATGCAGCAAGCAAAAGCATTGTTTGACGAATTGGCTGCTGCGGGTCGTCCTATGTCCCTTGAAGATTTCAATCTCTATGTGTTTCGTGGTCTTCGCGGTGAGTTCAAAGACTTGGTAACTAGCCTCATAACCAAGGCCGAACCGCTGTCATATGCTGATCTTCACAGCCATCTTCTTACTCATGAATTTCTGCACAAAAATTCCTTCCATTCCATGGTTGTCGGCGACTCATCTTCTTCTCTGCCGCAACAGCCACCACTGCTGCCAACACCCATGATTTCTGCTAATCATGTGATGGTTAATCATAACCGAAACAGGGGGCGTTATAGGGGTAATTGGCATCCCAATTACAACAGATTTTCAGGCCACAACAGGGGCCAATCTGCTGCAGACTGGAGGCCAAATTCATGGCAGCAGACCCGGCGAAATTCTGCAGACTTGAGGCAGAATCAGGGGTGGCTGGACAGCAGCATGTGCGCTGTCAATTGTGCTCTAATTTCGGCCATTCAGCTCTTCAATGCTCCAATTTTTGTAGCAGCACACAGCAGCCATCTGCGCATCTTGCTGTTGCGCATGATTCCGCTGCTGCAAATTGGATTCCCGACACCGGCGCGAATCAACACGTGACACCGGATCTTGCAACTCTAACTGATTCTGCACCTTATCTTGGGAATGATTTCTTGCATGTTGGTGATGGTAAGGCCCTTGTCATATCCCATGTTGGACATTCTATTTTACATTCCCCAAAACGCATGTTTACATTGACTAATGTTCTTCGCGTACCTCACATTACCAAACCGTTGTTATATGTTCAGAAATTCTGTCGCGATAATCATGTTTATTTTGAATTTCACGATTCTGTGTTTTATGTGAAGGATCTCGTCACCAAGGAAGTTCTTCTTTCCGGTCAGAGTCATGATGGTCTTTATGTCCTCTCCGAGTCTTCGACTACGTCAATTCCTCAAGCTTATTTGTCTCCTTGCATTTCCGCGACTGCCGACTTGTGGCATCGTCATTTAGGTCATCCAACTCCTCGCATTTTGAATTTATTAGTTTCCAAAAATAAAATTATTTGTACGTCTAGACGATCTTTTACTCAATGTCAAGCATGTCCTTTAGGAAAATCGTCCCGTTTGTCATTACGACCGACAGGTCACAAAACGTCAAATCCACTTGAATTAATTTTTAGTGATGTTTGGGGACCTGCTCCCATGCTTTCCTCTGATGGTTTTCGTTATTTTGTTATCTTTGTTGATGCGCACACTAAATATATCTGGTATTATCCAGTTGTTGCGAAATCTGATGTATTTTCCACGTTTCAACGTTTTCAAACTCTTGTTGGGCGTCAGTTTTCTCGTAAAATTAAATCTGTTCAAACTGATTGGGGTGGTGAATATCGCAAATTAAATAAATTTTTTGAAACCATTGGCATTCACCATCGCCTAATTTGCCCTCATACTCATGAACAAAATGGCACAGTTGAACGTCGTCATAGGCATATTGTCGAAACTGGTCTAACCCTTTTAGGCCAGTGTCATGCTCCATTGCGCTTTTGGAATTATTCTATGGAATCATCAGTATATCTTACTAATCACATGCCTACTCTTGTCCTTCAAAATAAATCTCCTTTTGCGTGCCTGTTTGATCGCACTCCTGATTATAACTTCCTCCGTACTTTTGGGTGTCTTTGTTTCCCATTTTTACGTCCATATCATGCTCATAAATTAGATTTTCAGTCTTCTCCATGTGTGTTCTTAGGCTATAGCTCATCTCATCTTGGTTATCGCTGTCTTGATTTAGAGTCTGATCGTATTTATGTATCCCGTCATGTTCGTTTTCATGAAAGTGTCTTTTCTTTAAATAAATCTGAACAGGTAACATCTCCCCCGGTACCATCCACTACACCTACCTACCTTCCATCATTGCAACCTCCTCCATGCCTTCAGCCTACCCATTCCCAAATCAGCAAAAATACCAACCCATCTTTGCCCGTTGTTTCAGCTGACCCTGCCTCACCATCCCGCACTGCCATACTGTCACCACATGCTTGTCGTTCCACTGATTTTTGTGCAGGAACAGGTTCTGATTTGCAGGTTTCAGGAGCAGCACAGTCTCGGTCTGAAACTGAAATGTCCAGCCCGACAGCAGGTTCACCATCGCCTGCGGTGCAGCCGAGCACCTCCCCGGGTTCATCTCCTGGTTTACAGATTTGTGTTGACCTCTCGTCTTATCCTCTTCAACACATTCCAGGTACAGGTATTGCTGCTCCTTGTCCCGCTGTTTCTAAACACCCCATGGTTCTTCGTCCGAGACAACCAAAGACAACATTGATCGCCACCACGGCAACGTCATCTACTGCCTCCTTCAGTCAGGTAGTTACTCCTCCCTCGCATGAGCCACTTATTTTTAATGATGCAAACAGATATGAGGCTTGGTATAATGCTATGTGTGAGGAAATTCAGGCGCTACGCGCAAACAGCACATGGACTTTAGTGCCGTTTCATCCATCCATGAATGTTGGTGGTAGCCGATGGGTCTACAAAATTAAACGCAGATCTGATGGTAGTATTGAGAGGTATAAGGCGCGCCTGGTGGCTAGGGGCTTCACTCAGCAGGAAGGTATTGATTACTCAGAAACTTTTAGTCCTGTTATCAAACAGGCAACGGTACGCTTGGTATTCTCCATTGCAGTTTCGAGTGGTTGGAAAATTCATCAGCTTGACATTCATAATGCCTTCCTTAATGGCGTACTTAATGAAGAGGTTTACATGAAACAACCTCCAGGTTTTGTTGATTCTGTTCTCCCAGGTCATGTGTGTCGATTGCATAAATCTTTATATGGTTTAAAACAGGCTCTGCGGGCATGGTACACGCGCCTGAATGACTTCTTATTGTCCATTGGTTTTCGTGCTTCTAAAGTGGACACCTCATTATTTATCTTCTCAGTTGGTAGCGACATTTGCTATCTCTTGGTTTATGTTGATGATATTCTGCTTACGGGTAATAATGCTGTTTTGCTGCAACGCCTGATTCGGCTATTGAGCTCAGAATTTAAACTTCGAGATTTGGGTGATGTTCATTATTTTTTGGGTATTGAAGTTAAGACTACTGGTATGGGACTTATGCTTTGCCAACATAAGTATACACTTGACATCCTTACGCGAGCTGGTATGTTATCTTGTAAACCTGTTGATACTCCTATTTTGGCATCCAAAGCCACCATTATGCCTGATCCTTTGTTTCCTGATGCTACTCGTTTTCGGCAACTTGTTGGTGCTCTTCAATATCTCACTTTCACATGTCCGGATATCTGCTTCGCTGTTAACCGGGTATGTCAGTTTATGCATGCTCCTACAGAATCTCATTGGGCTGCCGTGAAACGCATCTTGCGTTATCTTCGTGCTTCAGCATCACATGGTTTACACATTACTCGCAGCTCTTCTTTTGCTTTACATGGATTTACGGATGCAGATTGGGCAGGTAGTATTGAGGACAGGAAATCTAAGGGTGGTTACCTTGTGTTCTTTGGTCAGACGCCGATTTCATGGAAATCGGGTAAGCAACGCACTGTTGCTCGGTCTTCGACGGAAGCTGAATACAAGGCCTTAGCTGATGGCACAGCTGAAGTCATCTGGCTTTAGTACTTATTAACAGATCTTCAGATTCCGGCCACCTATGCTCCTATCATCTAGTGTGATAACCTTGGCGCCACATATTTGTCTGCAAACCCTGTCTTTCATGCTCGCACAAAACATATTGAGATTGATTATCATTTTGTCCGAGATAGAGTTGCGAAGAAAGAGATTCAGATCCGGTTTATTTCCTCTAAGGATCAACTTGCCGATGTCTTCACTAAGCCACTTCCTGCTCCTTCATTTACGGCTTTCAGATTCAAGCTTCGGGTTGATCCTCCACCCTCAGCTTGAGGGGGCGTATTATAGCCTGTAACTAAATAGGAAATATTGTAATCTCATTCTTATGTGGTAATCTCCACCATTACTATTGTATATTGCCCTACTCATATATATAGAAAGGATTGGCTAACTATTACGTTAAGCCTCCTAATTATTCTCAACTATTTTGATGTGCTGATGTTAAAAATAATTTTTAAAAAATAAAAAAACATAATTTTAATGTATTTTTGAATGAAAAACACTCTAAAAAATGACACCGCAACTACTCTCTTATACAGGCAATAAAGATCAACACAGCTGTAGCTTTGGAGGTATTCAATTATCAACATTCATCATATTCATGTGATTGATGGCGTTATCTTGGGGCTAAACAAAATAAGAATTTGTGGTGTTCATTGCATCATGATTCTACTTAGTTAGGTATGGATCGTATGGTTTAGGTTATGTTGAGCTCCTCAATTTTTCTTTCGCATTTAAATGTATGGCATGCAACGACGACTCCTTGCAACCATAACTAAAATCCCTGTTAACAAATCAATTAACCTGAAATATCAATCCGGTGATTCAATCTAAATCTGACATTAATCTCTGTTTATAGCCCGGTTAGTTGGAAATCTCAATCTCCAATTTTCTTTAACCCAAACTAAAAACAAGGTCTTTGTTTGCAACTTAATTAACTCGAAATCCATTTTCTATAACCAAAACCAAATTTTTTTCTACAGTTCAGTCAAACTAAAATCTCAATCTAACACTTCTCTTTAACCAAAACTAAAATCTCAATCTATATTTTAGTTATCCTGAAATATCAATCAGGCTATTTTATTAGCTGTGAGTTTGGACATCTTCCAGCATTCGTTTAGGTTAGGTTCTGCCAAAGACTTTTTCTTCGCTGATTTTTCTTATCCTACTACATGCATTAATAACCTGGAATTCCTTGACAAGACTTTTACTCGAGGAAGGAGTTCCGTAATACGTTAATGAGACTAGAGATCCTTGCCAACAACAGCTAATGTTAATTGAGATATCTAGTGGCGGTTCACACAAGGGACAGCAGTTAAATTCTTTAGTCAATTGGGTGTAGCTTCGATTTAACGTGAGAAGCAGGGCGTGGGCGGCTTTACTACGATCTGCTTTCTCATAGAAAATCTAACACTATATATTAACTGGCACACACAATCTTTTTAAAACACAAAGAGTTTCTTGCTTACCTTAAATCTCTCAAAAAAGACTGAAAAAGTTTTTATTCCAAGCATCTCGGCAATGAAGAGTCATACACCCTTGGCTATAATTGCCTACACCCTCGTCATCTTCCTCTATGGCAAGTACTTTTACAATATATTAGATTCCTTGCATGGGAGGAAACTCTATTATATGCGTATGATTCACTTTGATTATTTTTCCAACTCTTACATACATACATACATACATACATACATACATATATATATATATATGTATATATATATTTGTTGTTCGTATAGAACATATTAATTACTTTACATTGCTGAATGGATTTCGTTAATCCGATAAACATATTAAAATCTTCTTTGAATCGACTAAGATTGAATTTGGATACTAACAGAAATATATCTCGCGCAGCTTGCACGCATGCAGGAGCTCAATCTGTGACTTTCTCCTTCACAAACAAGTGTCCATACACGGTCTGGCCAGGAACCCTAACGGCTGCAGGCGGTCCGGCACTATCTTCAACGGGCTTCACATTGGCAGCAGGTGCTTCATCTTCGCTGAGCGCCCCTGCAACATGGTCTGGCCGTTTCTGGGCCAGAACGCAATGCTCTACAGATGCATCGGGAAAGTTTGTTTGTGCTACTGCTGACTGTGCCTCTGGTGTCATAGAATGCAATGGAGCCGGTGCGATCCCACCAGCAACCTTGGCAGAATTTACTCTGAGTGGTGATGGCGGGAAAGATTTTTACGATATCAGCCTGGTTGACGGCTTCAACATCCCGATCTCGATAACCCCGCAAGGAGGTTCTGGCTGCCAATCTACGAGCTGTGCGGCTAACGTGAATGCTGTTTGTGATCCAAATTTAGCAGTGAGAGGGGCAGACGGGACTGTGATTGCCTGCAAGAGCGCGTGCTTGGCATTTAACCAGCCACAATACTGCTGCACAGGACCGAACAATACAGCTGAAACATGTCCTCCTAGCCAGTATTCGATGACTTTCAAGCAGCAGTGTCCTCAGGCTTACAGTTATGCTTTCGATGATAAATCTAGCACGTTTACTTGTCCCAGTGGAGGCAACTATCTGATTACCTTTTGTCCTTGATCGTATGTGGCGGTTCACCACTTCTTTTTCTATGGAAAGAATTGGATGACAGCACATGTAATAACGTTTTTATCATAGTTAATAAAGAAATGGAATAATATATAGATTATAAAGAAATGGAATAATATATAGATTTGGGATTCACATCCCAAAGGGATCGATTATTAATTCCCAGCTGTTGAAATGTGGTAAAACTGTATGCCATTCGTTACATATTAACATTATTTTCACCTAAATGAGGGAATTAAAAGACAAAAAAATGAGTATTATTAATTCAATCAAGGGTGTACTTGAAGGAAAGATTTGAGGTTTAGGGTCAATTTGACCAAAAACGCTTCAAATCTAATTCCAAGAACCATATTGTAAAGGGCATCAATATTAGAGGACTATTTCAAATACCATCATGGTCTAATTGAAACAAATCTTTGAAAATAAATCAAAATTGACTAAAATGAAGAAATTAAAAGTGAAAGGACTAAGTTGAAAATCAAATACTGAAAAGAATAACAACAACAAAAACAACAGTAATAATAATAACAACTTAAGTAAAATAATGTGATACACCGAATGATAAAAAAAGGGTATGAAAATGGAGTTGATGTCTCTACAAGACTTCGTGGGGTTGATGGAGTCACCACCTAATTGTTTAATTCAAGGTTGCAAAGAAAATTTAGATTGACTGGTTTTATCAGATATTCAAAAGGGTACGAAATTGATCGTGTAAACGAAAGGTATTAGCATCTATTTTACACCTTATCTGAGATAAATTATATTGTTATTTTTTATGTATTTTTGTTATGTGCTAATGATACATGTTTTTTTTTTCTTTTCTACCATGACTAGTTTGCTAAGGTGAATACTAAAATTACCCTTATCTTAAAGTGAATAATAAAATTGATATCCCTGATAATATTTTTGGATATGAGCCTCTTTTAGGCTTTTTATCCTTATATTGAAAGTCATTAATATTTATTTTCTAATTCGATGAAACTATATTTTAAAAATACAGACCGAAATTCTATGGAATCTTACAACCTTGTTGTAAAATCCTTGCTATATTTTTTTTATAAAAAAATATGTCAATATATTTTAAAATTTTGAAAGATTGTTAAATAAATTTTAGAATTTTGATCATATGCAAAAACAATATTTTTTTATTTCTTGTTTTTTTAGGTCTTTTTTTAGTAAAACAATGAGGAAAACCAGTCAATTATCCAAGTATAAAGAAGAACCTATTGCAAAGAAATGAACCAAAAGTGGTCAAATCATAGTGCCAAGGCAATGTTCTTCACAAGAATATGAAGAACACTACCCCACCAAACCCAAAATCCAGTCATTATCAAACCTCGAAAATTAGCATTTTGGCTTCCAAAACATGCATATTTTTATCCAAAAAGGTCATAGTAACATATACAAACACATTTAGATTAGAAACATTCAAATAAAATATCAAAATATTAAAATTAAGCTTGGGATACTAGATTCAAAACAACAACAATATAGCACAATCTATGTATTCATGCAACATGGATTCAGAATTGGTTTTCTGAATCCATTTTATGCATGAACAAACTCAAACATGCTAAGGATGGACATCATTTCATCACTATGCATGAATTAGGTCAAAATATAAATTAAAGAAAACAACATTACATAAAACAAAACAAAAAACAAAACTAAAACAATTGTTATAAACATCAAATAGAACATAGGAAAGCTTCAAAATAATATTATAAAATAATGAAGATCACAACATCAAAGAAGTGAATGCAACATCAATTGTTAAGCATTCCAAACCTCTTTTTTATAATTGCAAACATAAATGTAGAATAAAATGCATAATAAAATTGAGAAAAACAAAACTAAAATAAGGCAAAAAAGCATGCATTTGGATTAGAATAGTACCTAAAGCAACCTTTTCTTTTTATTTCCTTTTTGCAGTTGCTTCTCCTCCCCTTTGTGAATGTTTGAGATGACTATTTATAGGAATTTACTAAGGTTTGGAATGTTTAGAATCCATATTTGACCATTTGATCTTGATGGACATGTTGTAGACATTGATAGAAACCAGTTGGAGTGTTTTTTAGTGTAAACACATGAAGAGCACATTGGTTTTTACTTAGTGGTTCCATTATCAAAGTTGACCAGGCAACCAACTTCGAGGTTTTATCAGAGAAAATATGACATCATCAACGTCTAAAAATACCATAAATTGGTAGAGGAGATGCATACCTTTCATTTGAATCTAATCTTGCTTAATTTGAAGGTTTATAGCTCCATATTCATGCGTTTGGAGTTGTCAACTCTATTAGCCAAGATTACCAAAATAGAGACCAAATAACATGTCATGCCCCTGTTAGATAATAATATAAATCATATTATGGGGCCTCACCTAATAGCTTAAGCTTTTTGGTGAGATGGTTCCTTAATATGGTATCAGAGCCTTGTTGACCCAGCGGTCACGAGTTCGAATCTCATCACCCCCATTCTATTTGATAAAAATCAAGCACAAGGTAGAATGGGTCTGTGTGCAAGTTTCAAGCCCAAAGGGCTTTCACTTGAGAGAGTGTGTGTTAGAGTAATATAAATCATATTATGGGGCCTCACCCTAGTCAAACTCAAATTCTAACCCCTAAGCTGGTAATTCTTTTCATTATGGTCTTTGGTTCTAAATTTGTGCAATTTGGCCCTCAATTAATCGACAAACTTTCAATTTCTTCAATTTTATCGATGATTTAGTCAATTTTATCCCCTATATTCGCATGTCTTTTTCAGTTTTGTTATTGATTTTAAAGTTCTTCAATCAAGCCCCAAATTGCTCATCAAACTTCTAAATTTATACAATTAAACTTATGGTTTGACCAAATCAACCCTTAAAAATGCAAGTTAAACCCCCATTGTTAGATTTTCTAATCTTGTATATTTTGACCTTTCGTGACTAGTCTTCAACAATCTCAATTTATAAGAGTTTATTATTAGCACTCTGTCGCACCCTCTGCGAGAGCGCGGCGTCGCGGTGACCCTCCCCGCGAGCGGGGATATTCATGTTGAGTTTTATCTTTAATTTCATGAAAAAAAGGGAGTTGCCACCTAGTATTATGGTTACTAGGAAACCTAAAAGTGGTCTTTCAGAAATTCTAAGGCAAGGGACTGGTTGCGTAAAGGGAAGGTTTTACCACCCCTAGTATGCCTTACCTAAGGTAGGCTGTTTGGTGTTTTGGTTTGCCTATGATTTGCTATAGTATTGATCTTTCAAAAAAATATGACAGTTAAATGATGATGGCGTATTATTCCTGTAAAAATATTTTGGATATCAACCCTTTCAGGATTTATTTATCCAAATACCAATAGTGAATAATAACGAATTATCCCCCCCCAATATTTTGGATATTAACCCTTTTTGGATTTATTTATCCAAATATCAATAGTGAAAAATACGAATCACCAAAAATAAGATTTTGATATTTTTGGAATATTGACCAATACCCTTTGGATTTTACAAACATGTTGTAAGAATCCAAAAATGCGAGAAAATAATTTGTGTTTACGAAATCCATGCTAAACCACATTTTTCTTTAAACTCGAAATATATTTTTTTGGAAATGAATGTTCAAAATATGTTAGCATATTGGCCATATGCACAAAAACAACATATTTTTCATTTTTAATAAAAATATTTTTTATGAAAATTTTGTATTTTTGTATTTTTTATTATATTTTTTTTTGTGGGCTGGCTGCCCAGCCCTGATGGCCTGAGAGGCCCATCATTTGGGGATGGACTACCAGCCCCTGGTGGCCCTAACGGCCCACCCATTTTCCTGGTTGGGCCTCGTCCCTGGCCCAACCAGCCCATTGTTCTCCATAATGCAGAACAGTGGCACGGGTGGCACGAGGGAGTGAATTAATTCACTCCCCCGTGCATGAAGAAGAACATGAACAGTGAATGTGGTGTTTTTGGAGTGTGACGAACGACGTACCTGTTAATACTGTTGTGTAGAGGACATCAAGGTGGTTCTTCCTGTCATGGTGGCGTCGGAAATGGTGGCCTGTGGTGGCCGGAGTGAACATCAGAAGATGATCGGTGCAACTGCAAGCTGCTACTGCTGCCTCTTTTGCCTTTATCTGAGATGGTGATTGGGTCGCCGGGGTTGAGGTGGAGATGCTGGTAACGAAGGGGTGGTGCGAGGTGGTCGGAGTGGGTGGCCTTTTCAGTCCATCAAGTATGTCAATTCATGCAATATCCTATAGTGGTTCATTATACTGTTGTCAAACGGATCCTATTCTATTTAAAAGGCACTGCCTCTTATGGGATTCATTATCTTCATGGTTCATTGGATCTCAAAGCCTTTAGTGATGCTGATTGGGTGGGTGATCTCAATTATCCAAGATCTACTACAAGTTTGGTTGTGTTTCTTGGCTATAATCCTATTTAATGGTCTTCCAAGAAAAAACATACAATATCTCGATCTTCTACTAGGCAGAGTATAGAGCTCTGTCTTTCACAACTGCTGAAATTGATTGGCTCAAGTAGTTGTTGGTGTTCCTGCGTGTGCAAATTCCTCAGCCTCCAGTAATCTTTTGTAATAATCTCCCAGCCATTGCCTTATATTTTAATCTCGTTCAACATCATAAGACCAAACATATTGAGATTGATGTCCATTTTTTTCATGAACGGATGGCTAGTAATAAACTCTATGTGCAGTTTATATCTTCTAGGGAGCAATTTGCTGACATTCTCACCAAGGGGTTAAGTTCTCCTCTATTTCAGATCCATTGCTGCAATCTCATGCTTGGTTTTTCAAAGCAAGAGCTTCTCGGGGTTGTTACAGTATAAATAAAGTGTAAAATGTATGGATATATTCTAGAGTATGCAGGGGTTACAAAGTGGAAAATGCATGTCTATATTCTAGAGTATGCAGGGGTTATTATATGTTGTATGAAATGTGTATATATAGGTACTGTTGAACACATGATGTGCGTGTAGAAAATATTCAATACAGCACAATAATTCAAACTTCAGCTCTCCCTCTCTTTCCTCTCTTATCTCTCTTCGTCTTTCTCTCATCAGAAGAGATTTTCTTCTTCCTCCTTAAATTACTTGTTAATTCACAGAAACCGATAGTCTTAACAATAAGTAGGTGAGGTCGCAGTACTTAGGTGGTGCATTCATCAACTTTTGACCACCTTTCTCCCTTCCTTGGTGCTATGTGAACCCTCTCATCGTGCTCTACATCATTATGTGGTATGTGTTGATAACGATCCAACGGGCTTATGGTTTGGCTCTATTGACCAATTCTTCTTCTCCTTCCTATTTATCTTTCATCACCTAGAGTTTTTTGCAAGTCACACTCAAAAATACCAAAGAGGGTATTTAATTTCTTTAAGTGTCATATTGCCCTAAAATTTTTATTGTTACTTTTAATAAAGAAAAAAAAAGCATGTTATTTTCCTTTTTTATAGAATTTTATGACTTGGAACAGGAGTTTGTTGTGTTAATCTGGGCTGACTTATTTTTCCCACTGTCTTCAATTGAACAAGTGCTTCAAAAGCTCCGTCTATATTTAAGTTATCCTGAAATATCAATATGACAATTCTCTTTAACCAAAACCAATCTCTATTTATAGCCCGGTTAACCTGAAATTTTAATGTTGTTCCTTTTAACTAGAACCACGACCTCATCAAAATCTCGCAGCTAGGAGAAGAACAGTATTTTCATAACGATTTTCTTGTACAGCTTTGTTTTTTTCATCTCACCGGACCTCAAACTTTGAATCTCAGCAATCCTTTTTAACTAGAATTTTTTGAGGGCGTCTTTAACTATTTTGATTAAAGAATTGAAATTTGAGATTCTTGATAGTAGGGTTCCCAAAACAATTGCAAGCTGTCACTAGAAATCAAAAATCCTTCTCCTCAAAGTGAATATGGCATTTGTTATTTTCTATATGTCATAATTTTTTTTTCTTCAAACAATAGATTTATGAATTTAATAGTTGATGTCACAATTATATAAATGAGAAATTTAATATACACCAATCATTAATAAATATATACATCGTTTAATAGGAAGAGATTAGTACAAATTTAAAGCATATCTAGAAATTAAAAAAAATAAAATATAGCTAAAGTCGAATGACTGTTTTCATCTGTCAATTTTATTTGGTTGCTGCAAAACTTTTCGCGAATTCATGGAGGGAGTTTCCGGATAAAAAACAAAAACCAAGGAGAAGACGCGAGCGAAAAGATGTTCTACGTTGTTATTTTCTTGTCATGTTATCTTTTAGAAAGAAAATAATGGGATCGACATGAATACTCTGCCATGCATTGTTATTTTCTTCTCATGTATATTCTATCGTCGGTTTATTATTTAAATCACTAATAAATCCTCAACGAATTATCTGCTGACAGCACATTTCCATTGAGACATTCATGGGCGATATTTATAACGATGAAAATTATAAATTTTGCACTAACAGGATATTGAGTTGGGTGAAAGTCAGTTTTCTGGCAGTGAGTTTTGGCATCTTCCAGCAAGCATTCATTTGGGATCTGACAGAGACTTTTTTTTGCTGATTTATCTTAACAGCATGCATTAATAACCTGGAATTCCTTGAAAAGACTTGGACTCGACTAAGTTGTCGCGTATGTATATTCTCCGGACTGTGCGGCTAAATCGTCTAAGGATTCTACTTGGTTAGGTATGGATTGTATGGTTTAGGTTATGTTGAGTTCCTCAATTCGTCTTTCTCATTAAAATGTTTTGACCATTCCATTCAACCATAACAAAAATCTCCGTTCACAAATCAATTAAATTGAAATATCAGTTTGGTGATTCAATTTAAATTTAATATTAATTTCTATTTGTAGCCCGGTTTACTTGAAATCTTAAGAGCCAATTTCTTTTAACCGAAACTAAAATCATGGTCTTTGTTTACAACTTAATTAACCCGAAATCCCAATATAACAATTCTCTATAACCAAAACCATTATTTTTCTATAGTTCAGTCAGCCTAAAATCTTAATCTAACACTTCTCTTTAACCAAAACTAAAATCTATCTCTATATTTTAATTCTCTTTAAGCGAAACCAGTCTTTCTCTATAGCTCGGGTAACCTAAAATATAGAGATACATTTTATTATTGTGATCATTATTAATATTTTTTGGCAATATTGATATTTTTATATTATTTTTTTGAGTTATTGTTACTATCACCATCAAAATTATAATTATTAACAACATAAGCACTATAATAATTAAAATAAATTACACTTGTTATTATCATTATGATTAATAATGTTATTGTTATTATTACGGTTATAACAAATAAAATTATCATTAATATTACTACTAAAATAATAAAAATTATTAAATTATCCTGTGAAATATCAAAAACTCTAATTATTATCGTTCATACTATCGCTGAAACCATAATAAAAGTATTTCAGAACATTATCATTAAATTAATTTGAGTTTTTTTTTCAAATGGTAATTAAAAAATATTAAAAATTATCGTCACACTCCTATAACCAACTCTTAGATTTTATCTTATATGGGGGTATGTCTGTATTTGTACATTTTAAAAATACTGTGCAAGGACCTTACTAACCCCAGAGTGAGCTTTTCAGTTTTGTTTTATATGAGGGTATATTTGTATTAATACATATTAAAAAAACATGCAATATCCTTAATACCCTCGATGATAACTGTGTATTTTTTTATATATATATATGAGTATTATGGTTATTTTATTGCTCACGGAAATATAAAAATTCAAAAATCCCCTTGATTCTAAGGCTAAAGTCACAGTGCACTTAGGGATAAAATAGTAATTTTACTATTATAATCCACAACAATCCGAGCCTAGAAGAATAATAATTGTTACTGTGCATTACTGTTAAAAACCCGATCTCCTTTATCTTGTTGTGTAATAGAAATGGACAGTATGGTTTAGGTTATGTTGAGTTCCTCAGTTCTTCTTTCACATTAAGAGGGTGTTTGGCATTGCGGTGCGATCTGCGATTCGCAGATCGCACCGCAATTTGCCGTTTGGTAACGCCAAAAAAGCACTTATTTTTTTGTGGGACCCACACCAAATTTTAACAAAACACCGATTCGAAAAAAGTTGTAAAATGATGCTTTTTTATCTGCGATTCGTGATTATTGAAACCACGATACTAATCCATTTTCATGCAAAACTGAGAATGCAAAACTGTGAAAAATTTACATGCAAAATGTGCAGCTGCCCTTGACAAATCCGTTCGATAATTAAAAAAAAAATGATTTGTGCATGGCTCTCTCTCTCTCTCTCTCTCTCTCTCTCTCTCTCTCTCTGCCCAAAACAGAGCAGCCATGGAAGCCGAGAGCTTCCAACGCTGCCTCCGGCCACCACAGGCCACCATTTACGATGAAACCACCACAGGAAGAACCACCTCGTCCTCCTCTACCCGTCGGTATCCTCCGTTGAAGCTCTCGTCGTGGTCGGTGAACAGTACCGCCACCTTCTAACGCTGCCTCCGGCCACCACAGGCCACCATTTCAGACGCCACCACCACAGGAAGAACCACCTCGGCCTCCTCTACCTGTAGGTATCCTCCGTTGAAGCTCTCGTCGTGGTCGGTCGGAAGCCACTGTGCACGTGAAATAATTCACGTGCACAGGTGCGCTGCACTGTGAAGAAGACGCACAGTGCAGCGCACCGTTTTGACTTCTTCAGAATTAAAACATGGGCTTGGGCTGGGCTGCACTCGGCCCAGCCCAAGTCCATCAAAGTTGGGTTTTAGGCCCAATTTGGTTGGTCTGCCCTCGGCCCAGCCCATTTTTTTAAAATATATATTTTAAAAAAAATATATGTAGATACAGATCAGTCCTAATGGAAGAGAAATATCTGTTCGTGTTGAAATTACAAGTAGTTTGATGGGAGAATAAAAAATAATATTTGTTTTTTCATGAATTATTAATTACATTATATTAAAATAATATTTGTTTTTTCATGAATTATTAATTACATTATATTATTAAAATTATTAAATTTACAATATTTAAAAAGATTATATATATATACCCTTTAAAATAATTTCACAAGTTAAAAGCAATATGAAAAGCTTGGTAACCAAACACCCAAAACTGCTTTTTTTTCAACCTCCAACTCAACCATAGTTTTAACCAAACACTTTTACAACACACAAAAAGCGCTTTTTTTTAAACTGTTTTTTTTCAATCGCAATCGCAAAAGCAAAAGCAATGCCAAACACACTCTAAAATGTTTTTACGTTTCCTTTCAGCCATAATTAAAAATCTCTGTTTACAAATCAATTAATCACAAATATCAGTTTGGTGAATCAATTTAAATTTAACATTACTCTCTGTTTATAGCCCGTAGCCCGGTTCACGTAAAATCTCAATCTAACACTTCTTTTTGTCCAAAACCAAAATCTCTATCTATATTTTAGTTATCAATCTCTATTTATAGCTCGTTTAACCTAAAATTCTAATCTAGTTATTCCCTTTAACTAAAACCAAGATCTCACCAAAAATCTCGCAGCTATGAGGTGAACCGTAATCCCATAACTATTTTCTTGCAAAACTTTCATCTGTTTATATCTCACGTAACCTGAAACTTTGAATCGCAGCGATTCCTTTTAACTAGAAGGGTATCTTTAACCATATATTTTTTTACTTGAATTAAAAGTCGATTAATTGGCTGTGAGTTTGGACATCTTCCAGCATTCATTTAGGTTAGGTTCTGTGAAAGACTTTTTCTTTGCTGATTTTTCGTATCCTACTGCATGCATTAATAACCCGGAATGCCTTGAGAAGACTTTTACTCGAGGAAGGAGTTGCGTAATACGATATGAGACTACAGATTCTTGCCAACAGCTAATGTTAATGGAGATATCTAGCGGTTCACACAAGGGACCGCAGTTAAATTCATTAGTCAATTGGGTGTAGCTTTGATTTAACGTGAGAAGCAGGGCGTGGGCGTATTTACTACGATATGCTTTCTCATAGAAAATCTAACACTATATATTAACTGGCACACACAACCTTTTTAAAACACAAAGAGTTTCTTCCTTACCTTAAATCTCTCAAAAGAGACTGAAAAAGTTTCTATTCCAAGCATCTCGGCAATGAAGAGTCATACACCCTTAGCTATAATTGCCTTCACCCTCGTCATCTTCCTCTATGGCAAGTACTTTTACAATATTTTAGATTCTTTGCACAGGAGGAAACTCTATTATTATATGCGTATGATTCACTTTGATTATTTTTCTAACTCTTACATACATACATACATACATACATATATATATTTGTTGTTCGTATAGGACATATTAATTACATTTCATTGCTGAATGGATCTTGTGAATCCGATAAACATATCAAGAAGGGAGTTTACGATGGAATAAAAAAAAGAAATAAAAAACCAAGGAGGAGATGCTCTCTCTTTGGTAATGTCATCTTTTTAGAAGAAAAAAGACGTATATAAATATTGAATCATGTACGGAGGTCTTAGATTCATGTCCTGTTCTTTTTATATGGAAGAAAAATATTCACGTACATTAGCATGAAACAAGAGTTTGATGTATTTAAAACTTGTTTGTGCTTTTATTTGATGATGAATACATTTTCGAATTAGTTTACTCGAGAACTGTGACTATTTAAATTTTAATTTGAATCGACCTAGATTTGATTGCGATATTAACAAAAATAAATCTCGCGCAGCTTGCACGCATGCAGGAGCTCAATCTGTGACTTTCTCCTTCACAAACAAGTGTCCATACACGGTCTGGCCAGGAACCCTAACGGCTGCAGGCGGTGCGGCATTATCTTCAACGGGCTTCACTTTGGCAGCAGGGGCTTCATCTTCGCTGAGAGCCCATTGTGGCTATGAAGCAGCAACAGATAGTTGCCAGATAATTGAAGGGAAAAAGGTTTCTGGACTTTAGAAGACGGTCCAATTCCAAAATAACACCAAAGAAATTTAGAACTAGGTCAAGTTTTTCAAGATTTTGAAGCCTATAAATAGAATCAGGATTCGGACCGCGCAGGGTTTGAAGCCTATAGTCTCATTCATTGGGTTTGGTTTCCTATCCAAGACAGAACTTGACCAGTTAATTGATTTCCATAAGCAACAAGACGGTGAGATGAGTCAAGTCTACAAAATCGAGTTCGGCTAGATTACAGAACTGAAATTGTTGAAGGAAAGGGCGACAGATGGGAAACTTGAAGAAGGTTGCAAAAAGTGGAAGGGATTTTTCAGAGAAACTGTTACAAGAAAGGTCTAGATAGTTCAGTTCAGTAAGATAACCGAATGAAGATGGTGTCCCTAAACTTGTAGTTGATTTTTATTTTTAAAGACTTGTAAACCTCTTGGAGACACGAAACTTATTTCTAGAAAAAAAACTAAGACTTGAGTTTCTTGTGAGATAGCCAAATACTCTTTCTTTACTTGTTTGTGCTTCCAGCACCATCAATGTTGCTGACCAGGTTTCTGAGCTTCAAAGACTTTACTCCCAGATCAAGAATGGAATGCTCTAAGATCTCTGCTGGATCTGACCAGAAAAGCCAGACTTTAAGATATTTAGATCGAGTAGCCTTAAGAGATTTCGAATCCGAGAAGAGAATTTAGAGCTGTTGAAATAGTTTTCGGTAAGATTTAGCCTTCTGAACTGAACAGGGTGGAAGAGGCTGCTATATATTAGAGCCGATGGAGCCATAAAGAGCAAAGACATCTGCATAGTTAAGAAACGCACAGATGATCATGGCATATTTTTCAGCAAATAATTTCTATCTTTCTAAATAAGCAATCTGGTGGAGAAGTAAACAAAGTGGTCTTCTTCTTAGGTCATTGTCTTAAACATAAGTGGTCTTCTTATCCCAAGACTTGGGAGATGATCATGGTCTTGTTCCCGTGCGTTGCTCACTACGATTGCCAAGCGAATTGGTCAAAGACACCAGCTAACCATTTGGGAAGTGGTCTGGAAGACAAACGCAAAACAAATAATGTTGTAGTGTTTGTCCTCATCTGGATGGAGGTGGTTCTCCTTCGTTTTCATGGAATAATCTCTTATGTTTAGCCTGCATGCTCGGAGAACTTTTATTATCACCACAATCATCTTATCCCTCTAATCAATGATTTGTAACATTAACAAAGACAATGATTAAGGTAACAGTGGGAGAAAGGTTGAAGACTTTGAGCTGAACGGCCTGGGTATAGTATTTTAAAATAAATAAATTATATCTTGAAGTTTTACTTAACGGCTTAAGTTCTTAGGTAAGATAATTCCTTGACATGATATCAGAGTTTTATTGACCCAGCAATCACGAGTTTGAAACTCATCACTCTCATTTTATTTTATAAAAATCAAATACAAGTTACTGTAGACCTGTGTGCAAGTTTCAAGCACAAAGTATTTTTATTTGAGGAAGTGTATTAGAAAATAATATAAATTATATCTTGAAGTCTCACCTACAACTTAAATTTTTAAGTGAGATGATTTCTTAATAGCTGGAACTTAAGTATGACTATCGCAAATGACTTCTTGTGAAGGTAACCAAATCTTATAGATAACAACGAGCGGTATGCCCGCGCAATGCACCGGGGTTTTTTTATCTATGTAGAAAATTTATTGTTTTTATATATATTATATTTTGTTATTTTAATATTTAATTAGTAAAATTATAATTGATAAAATCTGTATAATCAAAATGGAAAGTGGTTCATAAATTTTGTAATTGCAGATAACGCAGGTAATTTTTTTTTATGAGTTGCATTTTTTTCTCATTAATATTAGATATGACACATTATAAATAAAAATATTGTAATTATTTTTTCCATAAATCAACTTATATTTTTTTCGTCCTATAATTAGTTATTTTAATGTTTACTTACTGAAACTGCAATAGATCAAATATGTTAGAAATGATTTTTTTGCGTTGTATAATTAGTATCCTTGCCCGCGCATTGTGCTAGGGTTTTTTCTATGTAGAAAACTAATTGATTTTTAAAATACTATAATTAGTTGTTTAAATATTTAATCAGTAACATTATAATAGATAAAATATGTAACGTATAAAATTTTCCCCCGCCTAAAATGAATAGTTTGATCGAAATGGGAAATGGTTCGTATATTTTTTAATTGTAGATGACATAGGTAAATTTGGCAACCTTTTTTTTTAAGTTGCCTTTTCCCCCCAGTAATATTAGATCTGAAACATTAAAAATAAAAATATATAATTTTTTTCCAGAAATGAACTTAATTTTTTTACGTGCTATAATGACTTATTTGCTGTCTAAAAGGAACAGCAATCGAAACGGGAAGTGACCCGCATAATTTTTAATTGTAGACAACTTAAGCAATTTTTTTTTAGTTTAAATTTTTCCCCAGTAATATTAGATTTAAAATATTAAAAATAAAAATATTGTAAATTTATTTCTAAGAAATAAACTTAAACAAAAGAGTACCAAATTCAAATTCAAAGGAAATTTTTTTTATAAGATTTATTAATTATATTATTATATTAAATGTATTTAAGAATATTTTGATATTAATTTTTTTTAAGGAAAAAATCCTAGGTCATTTTCTCTCTCTATATATATATATATATTTTTAGGCGATAATATTCAATAAATATTAAAACATATAATTAGTCCCACATTTTATAGAGTAATCGACATGGGAAGTGGTTTGTATATTTTTTAATTGCAGATAACCTAGGTAAATTTATCAAATTTTTTTATGAGTTGCTTTTGTTCCCCAGTAATATTAGATCTGACGCATTACAAATAAAAATACTGTAATTTGTTTTTAAAAATAAACATAAATTTCTTGCGTGCAGTAATTATCTCTTTGTTGTCTAAAAAGAACAGTTTAATCGAAACGGGAAGTGACTTGCATATTTTTTTTAATTGTACATAACCTAGGTAAATTTGTCATATTTATTTTATGAGTTGCTTTTTTTCCCCAGTAATATTAGATCTGACACCCTGTAAATAAAACTATTGTAATATGTTTCTAGGAAAACAAACCTTTTTTTTCGTGCTATAATAACTTATTTGTCGTCTAAAAAGAACAGTGTAATTGAAACGGGAAGTGACCCGTATATTTCTGAAATCTAGGTAAATGTGTGAATTTTTTTTTTTGAGTTGTATTTTCTTCCTAGTAATATTAGATCTGAAATATTAAAAACTAAAATATTGTAATTTTTTTTAAGAAATAAATTTTCAAAAAAGAGGACAAAACTAAAATTCGAAGACAAATTTTTTTCTATGTCATCCGATTTATTCATTATATTATTATATTAAATGTATCTAAGAATATTGATATAAATTTTTTTTATTCAAAAAATCCTAGGTCATGTTCTCTTTTCCCTATATATATTCCTAGGCGATAATATTCAATAAATATTCGAACATATAATTAATGAAAGACTAAAAATATTCCAGAAACCTTAACAAAAGATAAAACAAAAAAATAAAATTAAAATTATCATCGTTGTCACTGTCAAAACAATAAAAATTATCAAATTATTTAGAGGAAAAAAAAAACATCAACAAAAAAGTAAGAAAAAAAAATTAAATTATTATTATTATTATTATTATTATTATTAATTTGCATAAAAGGATAAAATTGAAAGAAATCAAACTTTGATACTGAAAATATTAAGGATTTATAATAATTTTGCATGTAAGGATGAATTTGAAATCAATCAGAACTTTGATACCAAAAACATTAAGAATTCCAGCCCAATCCGAAAAATTAAAAGCATGAGGACCGAATTGAAACTTCAATATATAATCAATTTCAATTGAAGGATGAAATTGGAACAAATCAAAACCTATATAATAGCATTAAGTGCAAGAAAAACAAATTAAAACGTTCAGGGACTGAAATGAAATTGGACAAAATTCAGCGTAGCTGACGTCAGCTGGCGCAGGGAGGAGAGAGAATCTGGGGGGGAATTTCAGACGGTCATTAACACGTCCAAGGGAACCATAGTGACACACGCGCCGCTCCATGTGGAAGAGAACATGCCTGAAAATCATTCTAGACGCCGGTCAGGCATTTTCCGACGCCGGAGTAAGCCGCACACGCAGCCTAAAAAACACGTGAGCGTTGAGATGGACGGCGCGCATGGCGACGCGCCAACAGCTGTCAGGCGTAAAAAAATGGCTGATTACCGGAACGCCCCTCATCCCCAGGCGTGTGTTTTATCCTTTTCGAGGGACAAAACGGTTAATGCATTGTGCAATGAATTATTTAAAAATAAAAGAACTGGCTGGACGAACCGGGCCGGGCCGGGCCGAAAACGGTCAATGACCGTCCAGCCCCTGAAAATGGCGGCTTTTTTGTCTTTTTCGGGGGCTAATTTCGTTAATACACTGTTCCAAACCGGAAAAAAAAGGACATACACCCGCGAAGCACCGGGTGAAATTGTACGTGAATAGTGACAATGAGTCACGGTGAACAGTAGACGCACTGTTCAAAAAAACCTAATCTTTTAGTGTTTTTGATAATGGGGATTTTTCGTCGATGTAGCTAATTAATTTTGTTTCAGTGTGCGAAGAATGTGTGGCCGCCAATAATGTCAATGACTCTCTAATCAAAAACTTCAATTTTCATCAACTAATTTTCTTATTGTAAACGATAGAGCTTACGAAAGAATTGAATATTCAGATGCTAAATAATCAAACCCATGTATTGAATAAAGAAAACATGCTAGAAAATATATTCAAATTTCAGAAAGATCGTTTCTTAAGAGGAAAAAAAGAAAGTTCGATAACCTATATGCTTGTGCAATCGTTGAAAGTAGATAATAAAAAGTCTTCACACTTCTTGGAGATAGGAAATATTCAGCTTCTCATGCTAAAATTTGTTTAAAAGACGTTTTTGACGAGATATTTGTATGTATTTTCTAAAACTATTCATGATAATGGTGGGTAAAGGTTAAGAATTCTTCTCTGTATTTATAATATGTATATAATTCATGAGAAAGGAACAAGATCCCAAAAATAATATCTAAATATTGCTAACAAAGAATAATACTTAAATTTGTTATAATAATTGTGCAATAACCTAATTATAGAATGTGAAGATATATCTCTAATACTCCACCTCAAGTTGGGGTGTAAAGATTTGCAATGCCCAACTCAAATGATAATGCTTCCAATGGTTCACATTTCAAAGCTTTAGTGAAGATATTTGTAAGCTGAATGCTAGAGGAAAATGAGGTTGGCCAGTAACATGACAATAATTTTATGTATGTTTTGTATCTTCCTAAGAAACAGGATCTGAGAAATATTTGGTTATCATAATATAATATCATAGATTGTGAAAGTTGTACACCATGATCATGTAAAAATATTTGAGAAACACTACCGAAATAAACAGTTTTATTGATAGAAATATTTATTGGTAATTTCATGTAATTTACAACGGTAATTTTTTTCCCAACGACCACACGAACAGACACATGTCGTCGGTAAAACCCTCATTGGTGATTTCCATTCTGTCAGTTGTTTCCTTTGAGTTATATATACAAACGGAATCACCAACATAATATTATGTCGGTACATTCCATCGGTATATTTTATTGGTGATTCCGTTGGTATATTTCGTCGATGGTAGTGGTAATTACTATCGAACTCTCTGGAAAATACCAACATATATTTCTATTTGTGATTCCATCACTAATATTTTAATTTTAAAAAAACAATAGATTGAAAAATAATTTTAATAATATGAAAAATAAATTTAAAATAATAATATAATTTAAATTAAATTGAAATTAAAATATTTGTTACAAGTTATTAAATTTTGAATATTCAAAATTCAAATATTATAAATCTAAAACAGAGTAGTGGTGAAGGAGGATGTTAGTCGAGGTCGAGACCATGGGACGTGGAAAGAAGAGCATGGATCACCCCAAAATGATTACATTTGCATAACCATTCTGTTAAATTAGGTTATCTCAACATGAAGTTCGACTATCTTATCATGCACTTTCTCAGTTAAAACCGATTAGAACTTCAGAGTTTGCGTGAACGAAACCGATTTGAAAGACGTCCTAATTGTTTAAACACTAAGGGTCGTTTATAAATTTTTAGCTACAATGTTAGAGAGTCCGTATACCCAATTTTTATCAGGTCCACTGAACAATCTTGTCTTCAACCACGCATCTGGTTTGAAATTTTAATGGGTTGAAGGATTGTCCTTGTATTTCTCCTTCAACCGACTATTAAATGTTTCTTATAATAAAAATAAATAAAAAATGTTAGAAAAAATCAATTGAAACAATACTTAAGAAAAAAAATGAAAAATACCAACATATCACGAATTAATAAGTGCAACTATCCACAAACTTTTGTTGCACTCTTTTTTAGCAGTCTCTACTCTACACATGCATCTCAACAAAAAAAACTTCATTAGTAATAGATCAAGTCCAAGAGTCGTAGTCTATAAAAAAATATCAATTACAAATTTTAAGAAAAAAATTATAAACAAAAAATAATTTAATTAAAAAAACATTTACCATTCGTTTTGCATGCACAAAAAAATGGCATGGAGTTGTTGTTGTGTGTGGTAATGCACCAAAATTTAAGCATCTTGTGAAATGCTTGGGCGTCACATGTTCAATGCAATCCTCCCATATTGCCTCAAAGATGTATGGCGGCCTAAATTCCTTCTAAACTGTCATGTTCTTCTGGTCTGGAAGCTCTCTTACTCGCGTGTGTATATATATATATTGCGCCTCATATCCAAAAATCACACAACCTATACAACACAAATGAATATTAGTAATTGAGAATTATAAACATCGTTGAAATTATCTATTTGCAGTGTGATTCTCCTACATCATTCTTGTAACATCATCATTAACATCATCTCAATCAAATATTTCTTTGTAGAAAAATTTAGAAAAGGAAAATTTATTGATAAAGTAAATAGATTAACATAATAAAAAAAAAAAAAGTTCATTTTAACCTTACACCTTGTAAATCATGTATTGACTCGCGATCTCTATTGATACAATGGAATCTCCATCGATGATTTAAAAATCGTTGTTATAGTTCTAGCAAATTAAATATTTCTAAACCTGAAATTTTATTTGCTAAATAAAATAATTTCTAAAAACCTGTTGAATAGATTTAATCATGAAAAAAAAACTTATATTGAAAGGTCATCCTTCCATGGGGTCCAGTATTTACTGGTAATTAGATCTCATTGTGAAGGAACATCCCTTTAACTTTACAGCATCACACTTAATGACCATGCTTCATAAGTCGATGCATGTGCCTAAAAACTCATGGTCCTCAAAATCCTTGCTAGGAGAGCTAGCAGCAATCCGGTCCTAACAACATGCAATAGAATTTCTCTAGACATCTACACAAATTCAAATATATTAAAAAAACTAATCTGCAACACCTTCCCTATATAAAAGACCACCCAATATTTACAAACCTGCAAATACACATCATATATGTCATAAACTAGTTTATTTTATTCATTTTCTTCAAACAATTTTGCATAATTTAATTTCATCGAATTTTTTTATTTTTATGTTAAATTTTTTTTTAAATTAATCCTAAACTGATAAAAAAACATTCTAAAATTACAAAAACTATTCTAAAAACTTAGCAATTCATATTATTAGCAAAAATAATTCAAATAATACCACAAAAAACAATAACATGAAAATTATAATTGAATGATCCATCAATAATAGAAAAGTAAATAAAAAAAATAATGCGAATAACACATAAAGATTCATTAATAGCATAAAAATCATTAGTTAATAATGAATTAACACAAGAAAATATAATTAAAAATAATGCAATAAGCCCACACCAAACTCATTAATAACAAAAAAACAATTATGTAAAATTAATACAATAATCTCAATATCATTAAGAACAAAACGAAGACAAAAAAAACACTTAACAAAAAAGGGGGGAAGAGAGAAATATTACTTTAAATTTGTTGTAGTGAAGCTTAAAGGGGGGAAAAGGAATAAATAAGAAGTAAAAATTCAAAAAAGTAATGTTATATACTAAAAAAATTAAGGAAATAAAAAGAGAAAAGAAGATGAGAAGAGGAAGGAATACATACCTATGACAAAAGCAAAAATTTTAAGAATAAATGTGTGTGTTAGAGAGAGAATGAGAGAGGATGAAGAAGATAAGGGTAAAATGGTCATATGTGCCAGTCTTTTAAATTATATTTACTTAAAGATAATAAAAAATTAAATTTTTTTGTGTTTTTAGATCATTTTGATATGATGATGTCAAAATTATTTTTAAAAAGATAAAAAATTATTCTGATGCATTTCTGAATAGAAAGCATTTTAAAAAGCAACTACAATCACACTAATAAACAGGAAGAGCAAAAACTAACCCTGAAAGCATGTGAAGAGGGAGTGATCGGTCTAAGATTGGATAAAGCTTTTACAAGGTAAATAAAAGATAAAACATAATGAAATTAAACCAAGAATAACACAAAGAAAGCTATGGATCTGAGTTTAACACACATTTAAGCCCTGAGACAAGATAAAACACAACCAAAATTGCTAAGATTTGTAGTTTTTACAAGATAAAGATTAATGGAACTATTGAGAAATACAAATCAAAACTTGTTGTCAATGGATTTAAATAAACATTAAGGTATGGATTAATTTGACACATATTCACTCACGTCAAAAATACTTTTGTACAAATATTAATAGTAATGATATTTATTAATAAACTTGAAATGTATCAAATAGATATAAAAAATACTTTCTTAAATGATGTCTTAGTGAATAGGTCTATATGGAATAGTCCAAGGGGTATTTTTAAAAGGAAAGAAAAGAAAGTTTATAGTCCAAGGGGTATTCGTGTTAAGAAAATTATATTTATATTGGTCCATTAATTAGAAAAAATAATTTTAAAATGATATTTATATAATATTTAAAACCATTCATGGTAAATGTGAAATCAACGGCTCAATCTTTATATCATCGATTTTTAAAATTTAATAAACATTTAAGAATTAATTCTGAATTATTTTTTTTCTATTGAGTGTCAGATTCGTTGTTCATGCAATTCAATGAATTATCAATAGTTAATTTTAATTAATTTTGAGTTAGTTTTTTATGTAATAAATCTTAAATGTTTTATTTATGCTATTCAATGGATTATCAATATTCAATTTTAATTAATTTCGAGTTAGTTTTTTATGCAATAAATCTGAAATTTATTATTTATGCAATCCAATAAATTATCAGGAATTAATTCTTATAAAACTTGAATTGGTTTCTTTTTCATTGAATATTCTCAGATTCATTGACTCAACAATTCAATAAATCTCCAAGAATTAGATCTTGTTAATTTTTAATTAATTATATTTCGTGGAATCGTATTAGACTCGTTGATTTGGAAGTGAATGAATTAATTTTAAATAAATAAATAAATAATCCGGGGAGGATGTGCAGTTTACAGATAATAATAAATAAATAAATAAATAATCCGGTACGGTGTCGTAGAAATATGCTTCACTGCTGATCCTGATGTACCCAATTAAAAATTCCATATACACCGGTGCCGCAAAAGTTGACAAGGAGGGGGGGAGCTTCTAAATTGTGCTTTCACTGTTTAATGTAGAATTGACTGAAATTTGTGTCAATTAACAATTTTCTTGGAAGGTTCCTAAGGCTGGCCAAAATTCAAATATTCAAGAAAAAACGTGCGTAAACTATTGTTATAAACCATTGATTGGCTCAAATAATTGATTTGTGTTTTATAAAAAAAATAGAGGAAGAATAAAATTTAAATGACCCGTTAAAAATCACATTTGACCTACGATCTAGATTAAGTGTCCGTTTGGCTGTGCGTTTCAATCGGCGTTTTGCTGAAATTTGAAAAAAAATTCATTTTAAATGAATATGGTTTTGTGTTTTTAGATCATTTTGATGTGCTGATGTCAAAAATGATTTTTTAAAAAAAATATATCATTTTGATGTATTTCGACACGAAAAACATTTTGAAAAGCTACCACAATCACATTCCCAAACAGGCCCTAACTTGGTAGGATTCGGTTAAAAAAATCAATCAACCTTATTTTTGGAGAGAGAAAAACAACTGGGATTTTATAAAAAATGAAATTAAATATTAACATTGAATCTTGTCCCAAATAAAGTTTAATGTCCTATTTATTTCAATTTTTCAAGGGTAGTTGGACTCGAATAGTGTGGTACTTGGGAATGCCATTCGGTGCCAAATATAATTGACCCCATAAATTTATAATTCCAGGCTAGAGCTAGGAGCGTGCAGAAGAAGAGCCAGACAGTTTTCAAATCATACGCTATGGTAACGTTTGATCTTTGACTACTTTTTTTTATAAAAAAAAATAGAGATGTTAGGGACCGACCTGAAATGGGATTCGCATAATCTTCTGAAATTAAATTGTTTTGGTTGAAGTTGTTTTTCAAGTATTTTTTTATTTAAAAATACATCAAAATAATATTTTAATTTTTAAAAATTTATTTTTAATATTAGCATATAAAAATATCTAAAATAAACATTTTTTTAATTTAATATAAAAAATATATTTTTTAAAATAAAGTATCAAACCGAAATATGTCACCAAACCAAAAGGGTGAGCCGAAAGTTTGAAGTGCGTTTAGAAGTCTAAAAGGCTCATTATAATGTTGAAGTAAAGGGTTCTTGAGCTGTCTTTGACAAAGCCGGCTCTGAATAATATCATTCGTGTTTAGAAGCACTTGAGATGTTTTTTTTTTTATAAAAAAAAAGGTGGTATTTGTTTTTTTGTTTTACACAAAAAAATAGTCTAAGTTAGATATAATAATATCAAAAATAATTTTTAAAACATAAAAATACTATTATAGTGTATTTATAAATAAAAATACTTTAAAAAACAGTAATAATTATACTCTCGAACTCTCTCCTAATGAAAAAGTAACATCGGTTTTGTACCTGAATTTATATATGATTAGTTGGATTTTGTGTTTAATTAAAATTAAAATTTCTTGATTTACTTAAAAAAAAAATCAATAATCCAAACAAGTTTATTATTTTATCTCCAAAGCTTAAAGTATTTTATACACTTAGATACTACTTTTTCATAAATAACATATTATACTAATTATAATGACTAGCTAAAAGAACTCATTCGCTAACAATTTTAATGTACATCATATTAAAGACTTTGGATTAACGTAAAGAACTTTATTTGTTATTATTAGCAAGAATGAGGGTTTCAAAATGGGTTTTTTTTATTATTATTTGCAATCAAAAAGGGTTTTTTTATATTAAAAAAGGACCAACCAGAGTATCTTTCGTTGAATAAAAGCAAAGGATACTAATGACCAAACCCTCACAAAAAGTAGGAGTAAAATAACATAACGATGATGCTCGGTCAACACTTTCGCAAGCTAGCTCCTACACCTACCAAACAACTCTAATTTTCAAAGATTATAGCAAATTGATGTGATGCGATCTCGATTGGCTGCTATTCAAGTCGACTTTTTTATTATAATTAATATGAATGTCCAAGTCAACTTACATGTATTATATTTAAGGCCTGTTTGGGACAGCTGTTGCTGTAGCTTTTTAAAATGCTTTTCGTGCCGAAATATATCAAAATGATGTTTTTTTATTTTTTTTAAAATCATTTTTGACATCAGCACATCAAAATGATCTAAAAACACCAAAATATATTCATTTAAAATAAAATAAAAAATTGAATTTTTTCAAAACACAATTTCAAAAGTTGTCCCAAACAGCTTTTTAATATTATAAATCTGAAATTAACTATTACTATTCATATTACCTCTTCTCCTAAAGAATATTGAGTTACAAGCTCTCCTTCTAATTTGTGATTAAAAACAAATCTACTTAAATACTTTTTTCATTATATTAAATCAATGTTTAATATTATAGAGTAGGGTTTTTTAAAAAAATATTTTTTGTTTATAGTATTTTATTTTATTTTTCATATTAACATATCAAAAAAAATACTTGCTACTGAAAAGAAAAGGTTATTACACTCCCAAAGTAAAATCTAAATTCAATGAATGAAAATAAATCTTATATAATAAGATACGATAGTAACTTTATAACTCTCTTTTTTTCATTTTATGTCACATCCATGTTTTACTTAAACAAAGAATAGTGTACTTAGATTTTTTTTAATCAATATTCCAAAATAACATTTCATTGTCAAACAAAGCATTTTTCATGCTATGAGATCATCTTGTGTCTTTTTAAAGTTAGCAACTTTTCGGTGGCTTAAGCAGCCCTCGTTTTAGATGTGACCTCTGCCAGACGCACTAGAAAAACGAGCAGGGTGGGGGGAAATGTACTCTAGATTGCTGCCACACGGGTTATTACTCAACGGCGCAACATTGCACATCACATAACTAACCAACTAGAACCCTAGTTTTTGGTTATTAGATGAAAGTTTTAAAATGTTTAGTTTATTATAACAAGATTGTAGTTTAAAAGTAATTAGTATGGATTGATAGTTTATCATTTCAAATGCATGCCAGATGAAAGATGTTTTAGAAAATACTAGAGTTTATACCATAGTAATTAAACCTGATCCGAGGTTGAGTTGATGAAGGACTTGGGTCAACTTGAAAATTTTAAAATATATATTTGAGATTTTATAATTCCACATTGAGAAGTTAATAAAACAATGTGTCGATGTAAATTATTTATAGTTGTCCCACATAGAAAAATTGAGAAACAATTCATGTAGATTTATATAGTATATAGTATAAAATATATATATATAGCTATCCTGCATCAAAAAGTTAAGAAACATTTCATGTGAATGTAGCTTATATAAATAGTTATCTTGCATCGAAAAGTTAAGAAACATTCCATAGGGTACTTTAACCTGTCAGGCTTAGTCAAGTTTCATAACAATAATTTATACATGTTTAAAACTATAAACTCAAAAAAACATGTTTGAATCAATTATGCTTAGATTAGAACAAGAAATGTACTTACTTGCAACACCTTAAAGCAAGGTTGTAAAATCCGTTCCGGTCGTTGTTCCGGTTTTTTCAGTGGAACGAAACGTTCCGGTTTCGGTGCATTCCGGCGTGCCGTTCCGGTTTCGTACTGTTCATATATAATTATATATATATATATGAAAAAAAATATTAATTTAACAAGTATAATTTAAATTCAAGATAAATGAACTTTAAATTATACAATACAAACACAAAGTCAAAAAAACATAATCTCAAAATTAGAAACATCTCTAAAATTCCAATATATAATAATTTCCGGATGGATTTAATTGAAATTACATCCCAGCATTTCCCACTATCAACCATACATATTCGTATCAAATCATATCCTTTACAGCGCACAACTTCTTGGGCACAAATTTCTCTATAATCTTTCTACTGATCTTAGAGTTTCGGCTCTTCTCTTTTTCACATACCAAAACTCCACTTCTATCTTCCTCTGTCTCCACTATGCTCATCTTTTTTCCATCACAACTGAGTAAATCCATTCTTGATTCAGTTCCCCTATTTTCTTTGACTAGCACAATCATATCAAAATTAAATCCTACAGCTTGAATTTCCCCAACAGTCTTCATTTCAAGAGTCTCAATCAAATCACATGAATCAACCCCTCTAACATCTTCTTCTTGATCTATTTCTTGAATGATCAATCCTTTACTCGAATCTTCACATTTCCTTGCCCCTTTCAACATAAAAAATGCTGAGGAAACCCTTTCGACAAAAGGTTCTAAGACTGAAACTACATTCAAACGTGGTTTCAAGAAGCACAACACATGTTTTCCAACATGTTCGAGAAAAATAAGCACAAAAGCAGACATTGTTATCCTAACAACAAACCTTTTAGTACTTAAACCCAAAACCAACACCAAAAACATCTTCAAAACAACAAATAGCAAACGTTTCTCTTTCTCATCCCAATATTTCTTATCAGTAACCATAACATTATCAACATCATCAATACCTTCAACAACAGGCGATAACTGACTCACCAATTCACAAGCACCAAAACTCTCCACGTTCTCCAAATTCTGAATAGGCTCTGGTACATCCGCCAAGTCTCGATTAGTTGATAAAGGAATAGGATCAAAGATTACAAGTTCCTATTGATGTATAACATACAGCCGAATGGGATGCATGAGGTACCCATTTTGTTTTTTGTTTATATATATATATATATATATATATATATATATATATAAGAGAAAATTGCATCCTGTCATTTTGTTTTTCACCAAAATAACGTGTATAGCTTTTGAATTATAGCTAAGAACAAAAATATCAACAAGCAGTTAAAAATTAAAATCTCTGCAAAGTGCAAACATGTTTATTTCTCATCAATTTATTAGACAAAATACAAGACAAAATCACTTCAAGTTCTGGGTTACTTGCAAAATACAAGAAACAAATAAGAATTCAACAGCGCAAGTGTGTGAAAACAGAAAATCAAAACGCAGAATTGAGATTTATGAAGGGAGAGTTACCTGTTACAGAGAGAGGCGCGGTTGTCAACAAGGGATGAAGGCTGTACTGGACCTACTGGTATTCAAGGGATGAAGGCTGGAAACTTGGAAGGTTTAAACGGGGAAGAATTGAGATTTGTAATTTGGGGTTTGCGATTTGCAGTTAGGGATTAGGGGTTTTAGGGCTGCGATTTTGAGGTGAGGGATTAATGGATTAGGGATTGAGATTTGCGTTGAGATTAGGGGTGAGCTGATGGAAGAATGATAGAAAAATTGATTTGGGGAAGAATGCCAGGGCTGTGATTTCACTGATTTGGGGAAAAATTGATTTGGATTTTGGAGTGAGTGATGTCATTGGTGTCTATCTTCAAATCATGAAATGAAATTGACAAATTGAAAATGGCGCCGTTTTCAGTCATATACCGGAACGGGAGACCCGGTACGGAACCGGTGCGTTCCGGCCGGTATTTGGCCGGAATTACCGGCACTGACCGACATGAAAACCGGGACGAAACCGACGTCGTTTCATCCCGGTTTTCGCTCTGGAATGGCACGTTCCGGCCGGAACGGCACGGCATTGACAGCCCTGCCTTAAAGTAGTGAAACTTAATTTTGTTGTTTATAAGGATTAGTTTTGTCCTTAAAGTTTTATTGTTCATCACTTGTGCAACTAAAATGTATGGAATATGTCTCTCAAGATCTCAGCAACACCATCTTGGTTTAGATGCACTTTTAAACCAAGGTCTTTGAACCAAAAAATATGAATCTTATATATCTCAACAATATAAATCTAAGCTCTGTAATCAAGAGGTAAATCAAAGCAAAAAAATAAAATAAAAACAAAGTGAGAAATAAAGGAAAAATCTAAAAAAATAAAGTTTGAAACTCTTTTTTTACCCCTCTGGAAGATAAAAAGTTTGCAAATTAATTCCCACCATTATCAATCATTGTTTAGATACCATAATTCAAGAATTAAATCTAGTAAAACCAAAAGTTATTTGAGTTAAGAAATCAAGGTTCTTTGAGATTAATTTCTCATCCATCTATAATTTATTTATTTTAAAATAAATTTTCAACAATTCCCCACATGAATAGAGATTGTCTCACCAATTTAAAAAATCCAAGATTTATTGAGAGATCGATTTGTTGGATTAACATAACGGTATGTAAATTTTATCTTTGACTCTTTTTTAGTGAAATATTATCATATTAACTCGGCTAAATAATGAACATAATTTCTTGAATTATTCATCTTTTTATATAAACCAAGACAATAGTATTCATATAGTTCTCTATCTAGAGATTTTATTTGGTTCTCATTATTATGTTTATTTTGTCCCTAAACAAGTCTTGGATCCATGGGTGATTTGAAGAGTCTTAACTTTTTATTAAAAAAAACCCCCACACCCCCTCCAAAAACCAAGTTCAATCATGCTTGGGGAAAAGTCTATTACCCATAAAATTGAAGTCTAATACCACCTAAAAAGGGCTTGGATATGAACAAGGTTAGAAATCTAAGGCTAATACTCATTTAAATGGGGCTCGTCGAGTCAGGATCAATTTGTCCGAAAATCCAAGGCTAACACCCCCTCCAAAAACCAAGTTCAATCATGCTTGGGGAAAAGTCTATTACCCATAAAATTGAAGTCTAATACCACCTAAAAAGGGCTTGGATATGAACAAGGTTAGAAATCTAAGGCTAATACTCATTTAAATGGGGCTCGTCGAGTCAGGATCAATTTGTCCGAAAATCCAAGGCTAACACCCCCTCCAAAAACCAAGTTCAATCATGCTTGGGGAAAAGTCTATTACCCATAAAATTGAAGTCTAATACCACCTAAAAAGGGCTTGGATATGAACAAGGTTAGAAATCTAAGGCTAATACTCATTTAAATGGGGCTCGTCGAGTCAGGATCAATTTGTCCGAAAATCCAAGGCTAACACCCCCTCCAAAAACCAAGTTCAATCATGCTTGGGGGAAAAGTCTATTACCCATAAAATTGAAGTCTAATACCACCTAAAAAGGGCTTGGATATGAACAAGGTTAGAAATCTAAGGCTAATACTCATTTAAATGGGGCTCGTCGAGTCAGGATCAATTTGTCCGAAAATCCAAGGCTAACACCCCCTCCAAAAACCAAGTTCAATCATGCTTGGGGAAAAGTCTATTACCCATAAAATTGAAGTCTAATACCACCTAAAAAGGGCTTGGATATGAACAAGGTTAGAAATCTAAGGCTAATACTCATTTAAATGGGGCTCGTCGAGTCAGGATCAATTTGTCCGAAAATCCAAGGCTAACACCCCCTCCAAAAACCAAGTTCAATCATGCTTGGGGAAAAGTCTATTACCCATAAAATTGAAGTCTAATACCACCTAAAAAGGGCTTGGATATGAACAAGGTTAGAAATCTAAGGCTAATACTCATTTAAATGGGGCTCGTCGAGTCAGGATCAATTTGTCCGAAAATCCAAGGCTAACACCCCCTCCAAAAACCAAGTTCAATCATGCTTGGGGGAAAAGTCTATTACCCATAAAATTGAAGTCTAATACCACCTAAAAAGGGCTTGGATATGAACAAGGTTAGAAATCTAAGGCTAATACTCATTTAAATGGGGCTCGTCGAGTCAGGATCAATTTGTCCGAAAATCCAAGGCTAACACCCCCTCCAAAAACCAAGTTCAATCATGCTTGGGGAAAAGTCTATTACCCATAAAATTGAAGTCTAATACCAACTAAAAAGGGCTTGGATATGAACAAGGTTAGAAATCTAAGGCTAATACTCATTTAAATGGGGCTCGTCGAGTCAGGATCAATTTGTCCGAAAATCCAAGGCTAACACCCCCTCCAAAAACCAAGTTCAATCATGCTTGGGGAAAAGTCTATTACCCATAAAATTGAAGTCTAATACCACCTAAAAAGGGCTTGGATATGAACAAGGTTAGAAATCTAAGGCTAATACTCATTTAAATGGGGCTCGTCGAGTCAGGATCAATTTGTCCGAAAATCCAAGGCTAACACCCCCTCCAAAAACCAAGTTCAATCATGCTTGGGGAAAAGTCTATTACCCATAAAATTGAAGTCTAATACCACCTAAAAAGGGCTTGGATATGAACAAGGTTAGAAATCTAAGGCTAATACTCATTTAAATGGGGCTCGTCGAGTCAGGATCAATTTGTCCGAAAATCCAAGGCTAACACCCCCTCCAAAAACCAAGTTCAATCATGCTTGGGGGAAAAGTCTATTACCCATAAAATTGAAGTCTAATACCACCTAAAAAGGGCTTGGATATGAACAAGGTTAGAAATCTAAGGCTAATACTCATTTAAATGGGGCTCGTCGAGTCAGGATCAATTTGTCCGAAAATCCAAGGCTAACACCCCCTCCAAAAACCAAGTTCAATCATGCTTGGGGGAAAAGTCTATTACCCATAAAATTGAAGTCTAATACCACCTAAAAAGGGCTTGGATATGAACAAGGTTAGAAATCTAAGGCTAATACTCATTTAAATGGGGCTCGTCGAGTCAGGATCAATTTGTCCGAAAATCCAAGGCTAACACCCCCTCCAAAAACCAAGTTCAATCATGCTTGGGGAAAAGTCTATTACCCATAAAATTGAAGTCTAATACCACCTAAAAAGGGCTTGGATATGAACAAGGTTAGAAATCTAAGGCTAATACTCATTTAAATGGGGCTCGTCGAGTCAGGATCAATTTGTCCGAAAATCCAAGGCTAACACCCCCTCCAAAAACCAAGTTCAATCATGCTTGGGGAAAAGTCTATTACCCATAAAATTGAAGTCTAATACCACCTAAAAAGGGCTTGGATATGAACAAGGTTAGAAATCTAAGGCTAATACTCATTTAAATGGGGCTCGTCGAGTCAGGATCAATTTGTCCGAAAATCCAAGGCTAACACCCCCTCCAAAAACCAAGTTCAATCATGCTTGGGGGAAAAGTCTATTACCCATAAAATTGAAGTCTAATACCACCTAAAAAGGGCTTGGATATGAACAAGGTTAGAAATCTAAGGCTAATACTCATTTAAATGGGGCTCGTCGAGTCAGGATCAATTTGTCCGAAAATCCAAGGCTAACACCCCCTCCAAAAACCAAGTTCAATCATGCTTGGGGGAAAAGTCTATTACCCATAAAATTGAAGTCTAATACCACCTAAAAAGGGCTTGGATATGAACAAGGTTAGAAATCTAAGGCTAATACTCATTTAAATGGGGCTCGTCGAGTCAGGATCAATTTGTCCGAAAATCCAAGGCTAACACCCCCTCCAAAAACCAAGTTCAATCATGCTTGGGGAAAAGTCTATTACCCATAAAATTGAAGTCTAATACCACCTAAAAAGGGCTTGGATATGAACAAGGTTAGAAATCTAAGGCTAATACTCATTTAAATGGGGCTCGTCGAGTCAGGATCAATTTGTCCGAAAATCCAAGGCTAACACCCCCTCCAAAAACCAAGTTCAATCATGCTTGGGGAAAAGTCTATTACCCATAAAATTGAAGTCTAATACCACCTAAAAAGGGCTTGGATATGAACAAGGTTAGAAATCTAAGGCTAATACTCATTTAAATGGGGCTCGTCGAGTCAGGATCAATTTGTCCGAAAATCCAAGGCTAACACCCCCTCCAAAAACCAAGTTCAATCATGCTTGGGGGAAAAGTCTATTACCCATAAAATTGAAGTCTAATACCACTAAAAAGGGCTTGGATATGAACAAGGTTAGAAATCTAAGGCTAATACTCATTTAAATGGGGCTCGTCGAGTCAGGATCAATTTGTCCGAAAATCCAAGGCTAACACCCCCTCCAAAAACCAAGTTCAATCATGCTTGGGGAAAAGTCTATTACCCATAAAATTGAAGTCTAATACCATAAAAAGGGCTTGGATATGAACAAGGTTAGAAATCTAAGGCTAATACTCATTTAAATGGGGCTCGTCGAGTCAGGATCAATTTGTCCGAAAATCCAAGGCTAACACCCCCTCCAAAAACCAAGTTCAATCATGCTTGGGGAAAAGTCTATTACCCATAAAATTGAAGTCTAATACCACTAAAAAGGGCTTGGATATGAACAAGGTTAGAAATCTAAGGCTAATACTCATTTAAATGGGGCTCGTCGAGTCAGGATCAATTTGTCCGAAAATCCAAGGCTAACACCCCCTCCAAAAACCAAGTTCAATCATGCTTGGGGAAAAGTCTATTACCCATAAAATTGAAGTCTAATACCACCTAAAAAGGGCTTGGATATGAACAAGGTTAGAAATCTAAGGCTAATACTCATTTAAATGGGGCTCGTCGAGTCAGGATCAATTTGTCCGAAAATCCAAGGCTAACACCCCCTCCAAAAACCAAGTTCAATCATGCTTGGGGAAAAGTCTATTACCCATAAAATTGAAGTCTAATACCACCTAAAAAGGGCTTGGATATGAACAAGGTTAGAAATCTAAGGCTAATACTCATTTAAATGGGGCTCGTCGAGTCAGGATCAATTTGTCCGAAAATCCAAGGCTAACACCCCCTCCAAAAACCAAGTTCAATCATGCTTGGGGAAAAGTCTATTACCCATAAAATTGAAGTCTAATACCACCTAAAAAGGGCTTGGATATGAACAAGGTTAGAAATCTAAGGCTAATACTCATTTAAATGGGGCTCGTCGAGTCAGGATCAATTTGTCCGAAAATCCAAGGCTAACACCCCCTCCAAAAACCAAGTTCAATCATGCTTGGGGGAAAAGTCTATTACCCATAAAATTGAAGTCTAATACCACCTAAAAAGGGCTTGGATATGAACAAGGTTAGAAATCTAAGGCTAATACTCATTTAAATGGGGCTCGTCGAGTCAGGATCAATTTGTCCGAAAATCCAAGGCTAACACCCCCTCCAAAAACCAAGTTCAATCATGCTTGGGGAAAAGTCTATTACCCATAAAATTGAAGTCTAATACCACCTAAAAAGGGCTTGGATATGAACAAGGTTAGAAATCTAAGGCTAATACTCATTTAAATGGGGCTCGTCGAGTCAGGATCAATTTGTCCGAAAATCCAAGGCTAACACCCCCTCCAAAAACCAAGTTCAATCATGCTTGGGGAAAAGTCTATTACCCATAAAATTGAAGTCTAATACCACCTAAAAAGGGCTTGGATATGAACAAGGTTAGAAATCTAAGGCTAATACTCATTTAAATGGGGCTCGTCGAGTCAGGATCAATTTGTCCGAAAATCCAAGGCTAACACCCCCTCCAAAAACCAAGTTCAATCATGCTTGGGGAAAAGTCTATTACCCATAAAATTGAAGTCTAATACCACCTAAAAAGGGCTTGGATATGAACAAGGTTAGAAATCTAAGGCTAATACTCATTTAAATGGGGCTCGTCGAGTCAGGATCAATTTGTCCGAAAATCCAAGGCTAACACCCCCTCCAAAAACCAAGTTCAATCATGCTTGGGGAAAAGTCTATTACCCATAAAATTGAAGTCTAATACCACCTAAAAAGGGCTTGGATATGAACAAGGTTAGAAATCTAAGGCTAATACTCATTTAAATGGGGCTCGTCGAGTCAGGATCAATTTGTCCGAAAATCCAAGGCTAACACCCCCTCCAAAAACCAAGTTCAATCATGCTTGGGGAAAAGTCTATTACCCATAAAATTGAAGTCTAATACCACTAAAAAGGGCTTGGATATGAACAAGGTTAGAAATCTAAGGCTAATACTCATTTAAATGGGGCTCGTCGAGTCAGGATCAATTTGTCCGAAAATCCAAGGCTAACACCCCCTCCAAAAACCAAGTTCAATCATGCTTGGGGAAAAGTCTATTACCCATAAAATTGAAGTCTAATACCACTAAAAAGGGCTTGGATATGAACAAGGTTAGAAATCTAAGGCTAATACTCATTTAAATGGGGCTCGTCGAGTCAGGATCAATTTGTCCGAAAATCCAAGGCTAACACCCCCTCCAAAAACCAAGTTCAATCATGCTTGGGGAAAAGTCTATTACCCATAAAATTGAAGTCTAATACCATAAAAAGGGCTTGGATATGAACAAGGTTAGAAATCTAAGGCTAATACTCATTTAAATGGGGCTCGTCGAGTCAGGATCAATTTGTCCGAAAATCCAAGGCTAACACCCCCTCCAAAAACCAAGTTCAATCATGCTTGGGGAAAAGTCTATTACCCATAAAATTGAAGTCTAATACCACCTAAAAAGGGCTTGGATATGAACAAGGTTAGAAATCTAAGGCTAATACTCATTTAAATGGGGCTCGTCGAGTCAGGATCAATTTGTCCGAAAATCCAAGGCTAACACCCCCTCCAAAAACCAAGTTCAATCATGCTTGGGGGAAAAGTCTATTACCCATAAAATTGAAGTCTAATACCACCTAAAAAGGGCTTGGATATGAACAAGGTTAGAAATCTAAGGCTAATACTCATTTAAATGGGGCTCGTCGAGTCAGGATCAATTTGTCCGAAAATCCAAGGCTAACACCCCCTCCAAAAACCAAGTTCAATCATGCTTGGGGAAAAGTCTATTACCCATAAAATTGAAGTCTAATACCACCTAAAAAGGGCTTGGATATGAACAAGGTTAGAAATCTAAGGCTAATACTCATTTAAATGGGGCTCGTCGAGTCAGGATCAATTTGTCCGAAAATCCAAGGCTAACACCCCCTCCAAAAACCAAGTTCAATCATGCTTGGGGGAAAAGTCTATTACCCATAAAATTGAAGTCTAATACCACCTAAAAAGGGCTTGGATATGAACAAGGTTAGAAATCTAAGGCTAATACTCATTTAAATGGGGCTCGTCGAGTCAGGATCAATTTGTCCGAAAATCCAAGGCTAACACCCCCTCCAAAAACCAAGTTCAATCATGCTTGGGGAAAAGTCTATTACCCATAAAATTGAAGTCTAATACCACCTAAAAAGGGCTTGGATATGAACAAGGTTAGAAATCTAAGGCTAATACTCATTTAAATGGGGCTCGTCGAGTCAGGATCAATTTGTCCGAAAATCCAAGGCTAACACCCCCTCCAAAAACCAAGTTCAATCATGCTTGGGGGAAAAGTCTATTACCCATAAAATTGAAGTCTAATACCACCTAAAAAGGGCTTGGATATGAACAAGGTTAGAAATCTAAGGCTAATACTCATTTAAATGGGGCTCGTCGAGTCAGGATCAATTTGTCCGAAAATCCAAGGCTAACACCCCCTCCAAAAACCAAGTTCAATCATGCTTGGGGGAAAAGTCTATTACCCATAAAATTGAAGTCTAATACCACCTAAAAAGGGCTTGGATATGAACAAGGTTAGAAATCTAAGGCTAATACTCATTTAAATGGGGCTCGTCGAGTCAGGATCAATTTGTCCGAAAATCCAAGGCTAACACCCCCTCCAAAAACCAAGTTCAATCATGCTTGGGGAAAAGTCTATTACCCATAAAATTGAAGTCTAATACCAACTAAAAAGGGCTTGGATATGAACAAGGTTAGAAATCTAAGGCTAATACTCATTTAAATGGGGCTCGTCGAGTCAGGATCAATTTGTCCGAAAATCCAAGGCTAACACCCCCTCCAAAAACCAAGTTCAATCATGCTTGGGGAAAAGTCTATTACCCATAAAATTGAAGTCTAATACCACCTAAAAAGGGCTTGGATATGAACAAGGTTAGAAATCTAAGGCTAATACTCATTTAAATGGGGCTCGTCGAGTCAGGATCAATTTGTCCGAAAATCCAAGGCTAACACCCCCTCCAAAAACCAAGTTCAATCATGCTTGGGGAAAAGTCTATTACCCATAAAATTGAAGTCTAATACCACCTAAAAAGGGCTTGGATATGAACAAGGTTAGAAATCTAAGGCTAATACTCATTTAAATGGGGCTCGTCGAGTCAGGATCAATTTGTCCGAAAATCCAAGGCTAACACCCCCTCCAAAAACCAAGTTCAATCATGCTTGGGGAAAAGTCTATTACCCATAAAATTGAAGTCTAATACCACTAAAAAGGGCTTGGATATGAACAAGGTTAGAAATCTAAGGCTAATACTCATTTAAATGGGGCTCGTCGAGTCAGGATCAATTTGTCCGAAAATCCAAGGCTAACACCCCCTCCAAAAACCAAGTTCAATCATGCTTGGGGAAAAGTCTATTACCCATAAAATTGAAGTCTAATACCACCTAAAAAGGGCTTGGATATGAACAAGGTTAGAAATCTAAGGCTAATACTCATTTAAATGGGGCTCGTCGAGTCAGGATCAATTTGTCCGAAAATCCAAGGCTAACACCCCCTCCAAAAACCAAGTTCAATCATGCTTGGGGAAAAGTCTATTACCCATAAAATTGAAGTCTAATACCACCTAAAAAGGGCTTGGATATGAACAAGGTTAGAAATCTAAGGCTAATACTCATTTAAATGGGGCTCGTCGAGTCAGGATCAATTTGTCCGAAAATCCAAGGCTAACACCCCCTCCAAAAACCAAGTTCAATCATGCTTGGGGGAAAAGTCTATTACCCATAAAATTGAAGTCTAATACCACCTAAAAAGGGCTTGGATATGAACAAGGTTAGAAATCTAAGGCTAATACTCATTTAAATGGGGCTCGTCGAGTCAGGATCAATTTGTCCGAAAATCCAAGGCTAACACCCCCTCCAAAAACCAAGTTCAATCATGCTTGGGGGAAAAGTCTATTACCCATAAAATTGAAGTCTAATACCACCTAAAAAGGGCTTGGATATGAACAAGGTTAGAAATCTAAGGCTAATACTCATTTAAATGGGGCTCGTCGAGTCAGGATCAATTTGTCCGAAAATCCAAGGCTAACACCCCCTCCAAAAACCAAGTTCAATCATGCTTGGGGGAAAAGTCTATTACCCATAAAATTGAAGTCTAATACCACCTAAAAAGGGCTTGGATATGAACAAGGTTAGAAATCTAAGGCTAATACTCATTTAAATGGGGCTCGTCGAGTCAGGATCAATTTGTCCGAAAATCCAAGGCTAACACCCCCTCCAAAAACCAAGTTCAATCATGCTTGGGGAAAAGTCTATTACCCATAAAATTGAAGTCTAATACCACCTAGAAAGGGCTTGGATATGAACAAGGTTAGAAATCTAAGGCTAATACTCATTTAAATGGGGCTCGTCGAGTCAGGATCAATTTGTCCGAAAATCCAAGGCTAACACCCCCTCCAAAAACCAAGTTCAATCATGCTTGGGGGAAAAGTCTATTACCCATAAAATTGAAGTCTAATACCACCTAAAAAGGGCTTGGATATGAACAAGGTTAGAAATCTAAGGCTAATACTCATTTAAATGGGGCTCGTCGAGTCAGGATCAATTTGTCCGAAAATCCAAGGCTAACACCCCCTCCAAAAACCAAGTTCAATCATGCTTGGGGAAAAGTCTATTACCCATAAAATTGAAGTCTAATACCACCTAAAAAGGGCTTGGATATGAACAAGGTTAGAAATCTAAGGCTAATACTCATTTAAATGGGGCTCGTCGAGTCAGGATCAATTTGTCCGAAAATCCAAGGCTAACACCCCCTCCAAAAACCAAGTTCAATCATGCTTGGGGAAAAGTCTATTACCCATAAAATTGAAGTCTAATACCATAAAAAGGGCTTGGATATGAACAAGGTTAGAAATCTAAGGCTAATACTCATTTAAATGGGGCTCGTCGAGTCAGGATCAATTTGTCCGAAAATCCAAGGCTAACACCCCCTCCAAAAACCAAGTTCAATCATGCTTGGGGAAAAGTCTATTACCCATAAAATTGAAGTCTAATACCACCTAAAAAGGGCTTGGATATGAACAAGGTTAGAAATCTAAGGCTAATACTCATTTAAATGGGGCTCGTCGAGTCAGGATCAATTTGTCCGAAAATCCAAGGCTAACACCCCCTCCAAAAACCAAGTTCAATCATGCTTGGGGGAAAAGTCTATTACCCATAAAATTGAAGTCTAATACCATAAAAAGGGCTTGGATATGAACAAGGTTAGAAATCTAAGGCTAATACTCATTTAAATGGGGCTCGTCGAGTCAGGATCAATTTGTCCGAAAATCCAAGGCTAACACCCCCTCCAAAAACCAAGTTCAATCATGCTTGGGGAAAAGTCTATTACCCATAAAATTGAAGTCTAATACCACTAAAAAGGGCTTGGATATGAACAAGGTTAGAAATCTAAGGCTAATACTCATTTAAATGGGGCTCGTCGAGTCAGGATCAATTTGTCCGAAAATCCAAGGCTAACACCCCCTCCAAAAACCAAGTTCAATCATGCTTGGGGAAAAGTCTATTACCCATAAAATTGAAGTCTAATACCACCTAAAAAGGGCTTGGATATGAACAAGGTTAGAAATCTAAGGCTAATACTCATTTAAATGGGGCTCGTCGAGTCAGGATCAATTTGTCCGAAAATCCAAGGCTAACACCCCCTCCAAAAACCAAGTTCAATCATGCTTGGGGGAAAAGTCTATTACCCATAAAATTGAAGTCTAATACCACCTAAAAAGGGCTTGGATATGAACAAGGTTAGAAATCTAAGGCTAATACTCATTTAAATGGGGCTCGTCGAGTCAGGATCAATTTGTCCGAAAATCCAAGGCTAACACCCCCTCCAAAAACCAAGTTCAATCATGCTTGGGGGAAAAGTCTATTACCCATAAAATTGAAGTCTAATACCACCTAAAAAGGGCTTGGATATGAACAAGGTTAGAAATCTAAGGCTAATACTCATTTAAATGGGGCTCGTCGAGTCAGGATCAATTTGTCCGAAAATCCAAGGCTAACACCCCCTCCAAAAACCAAGTTCAATCATGCTTGGGGGAAAAGTCTATTACCCATAAAATTGAAGTCTAATACCACCTAAAAAGGGCTTGGATATGAACAAGGTTAGAAATCTAAGGCTAATACTCATTTAAATGGGGCTCGTCGAGTCAGGATCAATTTGTCCGAAAATCCAAGGCTAACACCCCCTCCAAAAACCAAGTTCAATCATGCTTGGGGAAAAGTCTATTACCCATAAAATTGAAGTCTAATACCAACTAAAAAGGGCTTGGATATGAACAAGGTTAGAAATCTAAGGCTAATACTCATTTAAATGGGGCTCGTCGAGTCAGGATCAATTTGTCCGAAAATCCAAGGCTAACACCCCCTCCAAAAACCAAGTTCAATCATGCTTGGGGAAAAGTCTATTACCCATAAAATTGAAGTCTAATACCACCTAAAAAGGGCTTGGATATGAACAAGGTTAGAAATCTAAGGCTAATACTCATTTAAATGGGGCTCGTCGAGTCAGGATCAATTTGTCCGAAAATCCAAGGCTAACACCCCCTCCAAAAACCAAGTTCAATCATGCTTGGGGGAAAAGTCTATTACCCATAAAATTGAAGTCTAATACCACCTAAAAAGGGCTTGGATATGAACAAGGTTAGAAATCTAAGGCTAATACTCATTTAAATGGGGCTCGTCGAGTCAGGATCAATTTGTCCGAAAATCCAAGGCTAACACCCCCTCCAAAAACCAAGTTCAATCATGCTTGGGGGAAAAGTCTATTACCCATAAAATTGAAGTCTAATACCAACTAAAAAGGGCTTGGATATGAACAAGGTTAGAAATCTAAGGCTAATACTCATTTAAATGGGGCTCGTCGAGTCAGGATCAATTTGTCCGAAAATCCAAGGCTAACACCCCCTCCAAAAACCAAGTTCAATCATGCTTGGGGAAAAGTCTATTACCCATAAAATTGAAGTCTAATACCACTAAAAAGGGCTTGGATATGAACAAGGTTAGAAATCTAAGGCTAATACTCATTTAAATGGGGCTCGTCGAGTCAGGATCAATTTGTCCGAAAATCCAAGGCTAACACCCCCTCCAAAAACCAAGTTCAATCATGCTTGGGGAAAAGTCTATTACCCATAAAATTGAAGTCTAATACCAATAAAAAGGGCTTGGATATGAACAAGGTTAGAAATCTAAGGCTAATACTCATTTAAATGGGGCTCGTCGAGTCAGGATCAATTTGTCCGAAAATCCAAGGCTAACACCCCCTCCAAAAACCAAGTTCAATCATGCTTGGGGAAAAGTCTATTACCCATAAAATTGAAGTCTAATACCAGATAAAAAGGGCTTGGATATGAACAAGGTTAGAAATCTAAGGCTAATACTCATTTAAATGGGGCTCGTCGAGTCAGGATCAATTTGTCCGAAAATCCAAGGCTAACACCCCCTCCAAAAACCAAGTTCAATCATGCTTGGGGAAAAGTCTATTACCCATAAAATTGAAGTCTAATACCACCTAAAAAGGGCTTGGATATGAACAAGGTTAGAAATCTAAGGCTAATACTCATTTAAATGGGGCTCGTCGAGTCAGGATCAATTTGTCCGAAAATCCAAGGCTAACACCCCCTCCAAAAACCAAGTTCAATCATGCTTGGGGGAAAAGTCTATTACCCATAAAATTGAAGTCTAATACCATAAAAAGGGCTTGGATATGAACAAGGTTAGAAATCTAAGGCTAATACTCATTTAAATGGGGCTCGTCGAGTCAGGATCAATTTGTCCGAAAATCCAAGGCTAACACCCCCTCCAAAAACCAAGTTCAATCATGCTTGGGGAAAAGTCTATTACCCATAAAATTGAAGTCTAATACCAACTAAAAAGGGCTTGGATATGAACAAGGTTAGAAATCTAAGGCTAATACTCATTTAAATGGGGCTCGTCGAGTCAGGATCAATTTGTCCGAAAATCCAAGGCTAACACCCCCTCCAAAAACCAAGTTCAATCATGCTTGGGGAAAAGTCTATTACCCATAAAATTGAAGTCTAATACCACCTAAAAAGGGCTTGGATATGAACAAGGTTAGAAATCTAAGGCTAATACTCATTTAAATGGGGCTCGTCGAGTCAGGATCAATTTGTCCGAAAATCCAAGGCTAACACCCCCTCCAAAAACCAAGTTCAATCATGCTTGGGGGAAAAGTCTATTACCCATAAAATTGAAGTCTAATACCACCTAAAAAGGGCTTGGATATGAACAAGGTTAGAAATCTAAGGCTAATACTCATTTAAATGGGGCTCGTCGAGTCAGGATCAATTTGTCCGAAAATCCAAGGCTAACACCCCCTCCAAAAACCAAGTTCAATCATGCTTGGGGAAAAGTCTATTACCCATAAAATTGAAGTCTAATACCACCTAAAAAGGGCTTGGATATGAACAAGGTTAGAAATCTAAGGCTAATACTCATTTAAATGGGGCTCGTCGAGTCAGGATCAATTTGTCCGAAAATCCAAGGCTAACACCCCCTCCAAAAACCAAGTTCAATCATGCTTGGGGGAAAAGTCTATTACCCATAAAATTGAAGTCTAATACCAATAAAAAGGGCTTGGATATGAACAAGGTTAGAAATCTAAGGCTAATACTCATTTAAATGGGGCTCGTCGAGTCAGGATCAATTTGTCCGAAAATCCAAGGCTAACACCCCCTCCAAAAACCAAGTTCAATCATGCTTGGGGAAAAGTCTATTACCCATAAAATTGAAGTCTAATACCAACTAAAAAGGGCTTGGATATGAACAAGGTTAGAAATCTAAGGCTAATACTCATTTAAATGGGGCTCGTCGAGTCAGGATCAATTTGTCCGAAAATCCAAGGCTAACACCCCCTCCAAAAACCACGTTCAATCATGCTTGGGGAAAAGTCTATTACCCATAAAATTGAAGTCTAATACCACCTAAAAAGGGCTTGGATATGAACAAGGTTAGAAATCTAAGGCTAATACTCATTTAAATGGGGCTCGTCGAGTCAGGATCAATTTGTCCGAAAATCCAAGGCTAACACCCCCTCCAAAAACCAAGTTCAATCATGCTTGGGGGAAAAGTCTATTACCCATAAAATTGAAGTCTAATACCACTAAAAAGGGCTTGGATATGAACAAGGTTAGAAATCTAAGGCTAATACTCATTTAAATGGGGCTCGTCGAGTCAGGATCAATTTGTCCGAAAATCCAAGGCTAACACCCCCTCCAAAAACCAAGTTCAATCATGCTTGGGGAAAAGTCTATTACCCATAAAATTGAAGTCTAATACCAACTAAAAAGGGCTTGGATATGAACAAGGTTAGAAATCTAAGGCTAATACTCATTTAAATGGGGCTCGTCGAGTCAGGATCAATTTGTCCGAAAATCCAAGGCTAACACCCCCTCCAAAAACCAAGTTCAATCATGCTTGGAAAAGTCTATTACCCATAAAATTGAAGTATAATGCCAACTAAAAAGGGCTTGGATATGAACAAGGTTAGAAATCTAAGGCTAATACTCATTTAAATGGGGCTCGTCGAGTCAGGATCAATTTGTCCGAAAATCCAAGGCTAACACCCCCTCCAAAAACCAAGTTCAATCATGCTTGGGGAAAAGTCTATTACCCATAAAATTGAAGTCTAATACCACCTAAAAAGGGCTTGGATATGAACAAGGTTAGAAATCTAAGGCTAATACTCATTTAAATGGGGCTCGTCGAGTCAGGATCAATTTGTCCGAAAATCCAAGGCTAACACCCCCTCCAAAAACCAAGTTCAATCATGCTTGGGGAAAAGTCTATTACCCATAAAATTGAAGTCTAATACCACCTAAAAAGGGCTTGGATATGAACAAGGTTAGAAATCTAAGGCTAATACTCATTTAAATGGGGCTCGTCGAGTCAGGATCAATTTGTCCGAAAATCCAAGGCTAACACCCCCTCCAAAAACCACGTTCAATCATGCTTGGGGAAAAGTTTATTACCCATAAAATTGAAGTCTAATACCACCTAAAAAGGGCTTGGATATGAACAAGGTTAGAAATCTAAGGCTAATACTCATTTAAATGGGGCTCGTCGAGTCAGGATCAATTTGTCCGAAAATCCAAGGCTAACACCCCCTCCAAAAACCAAGTTCAATCATGCTTGGGGGAAAAGTCTATTACCCATAAAATTGAAGTCTAATACCACCTAAAAAGGGCTTGGATATGAACAAGGTTAGAAATCTAAGGCTAATACTCATTTAAATGGGGCTCGTCGAGTCAGGATCAATTTGTCCGAAAATCCAAGGCTAACACCCCCCTCCAAAAACCAAGTTCAATCATGCTTGGGGGAAAAGTCTATTACCCATAAAATTGAAGTCTAATACCACCTAAAAAGGGCTTGGATATGAACAAGGTTAGAAATCTAAGGCTAATACTCATTTAAATGGGGCTCGTCGAGTCAGGATCAATTTGTCCGAAAATCCAAGGCTAACACCCCCTCCAAAAACCAAGTTCAATCATGCTTGGGGGAAACGTCTATTACCCATAAAATTGAAGTCTAATACCACCTAAAAAGGGCTTGGATATGAACAAGGTTAGAAATCTAAGGGTAATACTCATTTAAATGGGGCTCGTCGAGTCAGGATCAATTTGTCCGAAAATCCAAGGCTAACACCCCCTCCAAAAACCAAGTTCAATCATGCTTGGGGGAAAAGTCTATTACCCATAAAATTGAAGTCTAATACTGATGTAGAATAGGTTAGAAATCTAAGGCTAATACTCATTTAATGCTGAAGAGGGATCACCCGAAATTCAAAGGCAACTTAATTTCAGCAACCGTGTCGTCAAAGTCGGAATGACGCAAAACTCAGCCAGTTAATGCGTTTCGTCGTTCGCGGAAGAACTCAGGGGCTATGCCCCTGATCTCGACCAGTTTTTGGCCAAATTCCATCGTTTCGACCCCCGATATCATCTTTTGTGCTGTTTTAGGAAACTTTCGTTTTAGCCATAACTTTTGATTTAAGAGTCCGAATTGACTGTGGTCAATTGGTACTCTCTTAGAATTCATAGGCTTTTCACATTCTGCATTTATCTCAAATTTTCCATTTATGGCAAAATTTAATGTTTTATGTCCTTTCCTCTTCTGTATTAAATTAGGCTAGGGTTTTATGCTTTAAGTACCCATGTAAACCCTGCAGCCGAATTATCTATCATTTTTTTTCAAATAAACTTTGAAGTTTTCTGAGATTCAATCTCGTTGAGAATTATTTACGGAATATTGACGTTGATCATATTCCTTCCCGTATTTCTGCTGCGTCAATTGGTATCAGAGCACGGATTTGCCGAACTCGATGACGAATAGCGAAGCAGGAGATGAAAACTCTATTGGCGGAGACCGTGGGAGTAGAGGCCTTGTGGGTGGCAGTGGAGGAGACGCGACAACAAGTAGCCCAGATTCGTGAGATACTTGCTGCCCGGGATTAATCTGAACGCCAACAACAGGCCACCGGTTGACAGGGTTCGCGCTGAGGGAGTTGCCCGAGGCCAACCTGTTGATAGGAGACGCAACCCAGCGCCTCGCATACAACCCGACAGTGATGATGATTCAGATGAAGAGGATGCTATGGGGTATGGTTTACCTCCACCTACAAGGAGGCCAAGGGAGCAGGACGATTATCGGCTGAAAGCAGATCTGCCCAGTTTCAATGGGAATCTGCGAATTGAAGATTTCCTTGATTGGGTCACCGAAGTGGAGAGGTTCTTCGAGTTGATGGAGATACCAGAGGAGAAGATGGTGAGATTTGTGGCATTCAGATTGAAAGGAGGGGCTGCAGTATGGTGGGATCAATTGCAGAAAAATCGGCAGCGACAAGGGAGAACGCTTGTGCGAACATGGCGTCGGATGAAGCAGTTGATGATAGGGAGGTTTCTGCCTCTTGATTATGAGCAATACCTGTTTTCAATCACTCCAGGACTGCTCACAAGGGTCCAGATCTGTGTTTGATTATACCGCGGAGTTTTCACGACTCCTAGAACGAAACAACCTGAATGAGACAGAGGGGCAGCGTGTATCCAGATACATGAATGGGTTGAAACCATCATTGCGCGATAAAATTGGTCTGCAGGTGGTATGGACTGTGGAGGAGGCTCACAACCTTGCGTTGAAGGCTGAATTGATGGAGCGAAGGGGAGGATTTTCGGGTTTCCGTCGAAACAATCCAGAACCATCATTTAGCCATAGAGACAAGGGTGGTGGCAGCAACAGCAACAACCCAGCAGGGGTGTTGAATCAAGGTAAAGAGGGAGGCAGCAGCAGCAGCAATCCCCCAGCCCAAGTAAACAGGGGTATGCCGCGAAACACAAACCAGAACCAGAACACAAACTTGAACTCCAACCCATATGCTAGACCTGCACCTGGGGTCTGTTATCGCTGCTGAAAACCAGGGCATATGTCTAATACGTGCCCAGATAGGCGCAGGCCTGTCAACTGGATTGAGGGGGAAGAAGAGGGTTCAGGTGCTGCGGAAGACGACGCAGGAGAGGATGATTGTTACGAGGGAGCAGAGTTCGCTGAAGAAGATGGGGAACGAGTGAATTTTGTGGTGCAGCACATACTTTACACCCCAAGGCAGGAGGAGACAGGGCAGCGGAATAATATATTCCGTTCATTTTGCACCGTGAGTCAAAAGGTGTGCGATCTGATTGTGGACAGCGGGAGTTGCGAGAACTTTGTTGCAAGGGGTTTAGTTGAGCACCTAAAGCTGCCAACCGAGAAGCACCCGACCCCCTTATACAATCGGCTGGATTAAGAAAGGACCCACGGTGAAGGTAACTGAAATCTGTCGCGTTCCTATTTCCATTGGAAAAATATATAAGGATGATGTAGTTTGCGATGTGATTGATATGGATGCTAGTCATGTGTTGTTGGATCGTCCGTGGCAGTATGATGTTGATATTACCTATAAGGGTCGGGATAATACTTATCTGTTTACGTGGAGGTCACATAAAATTGCTATGGCTCCTTACAGAAAGAAAGCGTTGTCCGGTAAGGCTGTTGAAGTGGAGAAGCAGTCGTTTTTGACAGTGTCCAGTTCGGATACGGAGTTTGTGGCAGATATTAAGGGTGCGCCAGTTTTTATGCGCTAGTTGTGAAGGCCCTTGTGGTGGACGGGGAAGTTGAGACTTCGGTGACAGTTCCTGACCAGCTGAAACCAGTATTAGATGAGTTCAGGGATATCACTTCGGAAGAGTTACCGAATAATCTACCGCCTTTGAGAGATGTCCAGCATCACATAGATCTCATACCAAGGGCCAGCTTGCCAAATCTGCCTCATTATCGGATGAGTCCGAAAGAGAATGAGGTGTTGCGGGAGAAAATTGAGGAGTTGCTGCGGAAGGGTTTTATCCGCGAGAGCATGAGTCCATGCACGGTCCTTACGTTGTTGACCACCAAAGAAAGATGGGAGTTGGCGTATGTGTGTGGATAGTCGCGCCATCAACAAGATAACTGTGAAGTATCGCTTTCCCGATTCCCCGCCTAGATGACATGTTGGATCAGCTTGAGGGGTTCGAAATTGTTTTTGAAAATTGATCTCCGCAGCGGGTATCACCAGATTCGGGTCAGGCCAGGGGATGAGTGGAAGACGGCTTTCAAGAGCAAAGATGGGTTGTTTGAGTGGCTAGTTATGCCATTCGGGTTGTCAAACGCGCCCAGCACCTTTATGCGCGTAATGAACCAGGTTTTGAGGCCTTTTGTGGGGAAGTTTGTCGTTGTTTATTTCGACGACATTCTTATCTACAGTAAAACCGAAGATGAGCATGTGGAGCAGTTGAGGGAAGTGCTGTTAGTACTACAGGAAAACCAGTTGTTCCTTAATTTGAAAAAGTGCAGTTTCATGACGGATAGCTTGTTGTTCTTGGGTTATGTGGTGAGTTCCGAAGGAATTCATGTGGATGAAGAGAAGGTCCGCGCAATAAGAGAATGGCCCGCACCGAAGACAGTGAGTGAGGTTCGGAGCTTCCATGGATTGGCTACTTTCTACCGCCGATTTATTCGGAATTTCAGTACTGTCATGGCACCGATAACCGAGTGCATGAAGAAAGGCAAATTTCTGTGGGGAGAAGAGGCAGAAACGAGTTTTGCACTGATAAAAGAGAAGCTTTGCACCGCACCAGTATTGGCCCTTCCCAGTTTTGAAAAGATTTTTGAGGTTGAATGTGACGCGAGTGGCGTGGGGATTGGGGTTGTACTATCCCAGGAGAAGCGAACAGTAGCCTTCTTCAATGAGAAGTTGAGTGAGGCTCGTCAGAAGTGGAGTACTTATAACCAAGAGTTTTACGCGGTGGTCCGAGCTTTGAAACGTTGGGAGCACTATCTAGTGCAGCGGGAGTTTGTTTTGTATACTGATCACCAAGCTTTGAAGTTTATTAATAGCCAGAAGCACTTGGACAACATGCATGTCAGATGGGCAACTTTCCTTCAAAAGTTCCCTTTTGCTATTCGGCACAAGTCTGGCACTTTGAATCGGGTTGCCGACGCGTTGAGTCGTCGTGCCAATCTGTTGGTGACGTTAGCTCATGAGGTAGTGGGGTTTGAGTGCCTGAAGGAATTGTATCAGGAGGATGAGGATTTTAAACAAATCTAGGCGAAGTGCATTGAGAAACAGCCCGTCAACGATTTTCATGAGAGCGAAGGTTTTCTGTTTCGTGGAAATCGCTTGTGTATACCCCGGATGTCGCTGCGTGAGAAATTGATCTGTGACCTTCATGGGGGCGGATTGAGGGGACACTTGGGCAGGGACAAAACAGTGGCTAGCTTGGCGGAGCGGTATTTCTGGCAGCAACTGAAGAGAGACGTCGGAAATTTCGTGCAAAAGAGCTGCTATGTATGTCAGGTATCTAAAGGTCAGTCACAAAATACTGGTCTTTATACACCGAAGCAGTGGGATCATGCATTACCCACAGGCTGAGTTTGCTTATAACAGTGCCGTTCATAGTGCGACGGGAAAGACTCCTTTTGCCATGATATATGTGACACCACCGAGACACACAGTGGACTTAGTTCGTCTACCCAAGGGAGGTCCAGGATTTAGTGTGGCTGCTGAGAACATGGCTACACAAGGCCAGGCCATGCAGGAAGAAGTGAGGCAGAGGCTACAAGCAACAAATGCTAAGTATAAGGCTGAGGCGGATAAGCACCCGGCATCGCAAGGTGTTTGAAGAGGGTGATTCAGTGATGGTTTTCTTGCGCAAAGAAAGGTTTCCCATAGGGACTTACAACTGGCTGAAGCCCAAAGAAGTATGGTCCGTATCAGTTTTGAAGAAGATCAACGATAATGCCTATGTGATTGATCTTCCCGAAACAATGGGCATTTCCAAGACTTTCAATGTCGCAGATTTGTTTCAGTTTCACGCGGAGGAGCCATTGTATCCTGATTCCGATCCAGAACATAACTCGAGGTCGAGTTCTTCTCAAGTAGAGGAGTCTGATGTAGAACAGGTTGCGGAATCATACATGCTGAAGAGGGATCACCCGAAATTCAAAGGCAACTGAATTTCGGCAACCGGGTCGTCGAAGTCGGAATGACGCGAAACTCACCCAGTCAATACGTTTCGTCGTTCGCGGGAAGAACTCAGGGGTTATGCCCCTGACCTCGACCGGTTTTTGGCCAAATTCCATCGTTTCGGCACCGATATCGTCTTTTTTGCTATTTTAGGAAACTTTCGTTTTAGCCATAACTTTTGATTTAAGAGTACGAATTGACTTTGGTCAATTGGTACTCTTTAAGAATTCATAGGATTTTCACATTCTGCATTTATCTCAAATTTTCCATTTATGGCAAATTTAATGTTTTATGTCCTTTCCTTTTCTGTATTAAATTAGGCTAGGGTTTTATGCTTTAAGTACCCATGTAAACCCTGCAGCCGAATTATCTATCATTTTTTTTTTCAAATAAACTTTGAAGTTTTCTGAGATTCAATCTCGTTGAGAATTATTTACGGAATATTGACGTTGATCATATTCCTTCCCGTATTTCTGCTGCGTCAAAGGGTAATACCCATTGAAATGGGGCTAGTCGAGTCAGGATCAATATGGCCGAAAATCCAAGGCTAATGCTCCCTCCAACAAGCCAATTCAATCATGTTTGGGGGGAAAAGTCTATTACCCATAAAATTTACGTCTAATACAAACTAAAATGGGGTTGGATATGACAAGACCAACAAGGTCAGAAATCTAAGGCTAATAGACATTGAAATGGGGGGTAGTCGAGTCAGGATCAATATGTCCGAAAAAACCCAAGGCTAATGCCCCCTCCAACAAGCTAGTTCAATCATGTTTGTGGGAAAAGTCTATTACCCATAAAATTTAGGTCTAATAACAACTAAAATGGGGTTGGATATGACAAGACCAAGGCTACTACCTGTTGAAATAGGGCTAGTCGAGTCAGGATCAATATTTCCGAAAATCCAAGGCTAATGCTCCCTTCAACAAGCCAGTTCAATCATGTTTGGGGGAAAAGTCTATTACCCATAAAATTAAGTCTAATACCAACTAAAATGGGGTTGGATATAACAAGACAAAGGGTAATACCCATTGAAATGGGGCTAGTCGAGTCAGGATCAATATGGCCGAAAATCCAAGGCTAATGCTCCCCTCCAACAAACCAATTCAATCATGTTTGGGGGAAAAGTCTATTACCCATAAAATTTACGTCTAATATCAACTAAAATGGGGTTGGATATGACAAGACCAACCAGGTCAGAAATATAAGGCTAATACCCATTGAAATGGGGCTAGTCGAGTCAGGATCAATATGGCCGAAAATCCAAGGCTAATGCTCCCTCCAACAAGCCAGTTCAATCATGTTTGGGGGAAAAGTCTATTACCATAAAATTTAAGTCTAATACCAACTAAAATGGGGTTGGATATCACAAGACCAAGGGTAATACCAATTGAAATGGGGCTAGTCGAGTCAGGATCAATATGGCCGAAAATCCAAGGCTAATGCTCCCTCCAACAAAACCAATTCAATCATGTTTGGGGGAAAAGTCTATTACCCATAAAATTTACGTCTAATATCAACTAAAATGGGGTTGGATATGACAAGACCAACCAGGTCAGAAATATAAGGCTAATACCCATTGAAATGGGGCTAGTCGAGTCAGGATCAATATGGCCGAAAATCCAAGGCTAATGCTCCCTCCTACAAGCCAGTTCAATCATGTTTGGGGGAAAACTCTATTACCCATAAAATTTAAGTCTAATACCAACTACAATGGGGTTGGATATGACAAGACCAACACGGTCAAAAATCTAAGGCTAATACCCATTGAAATGGGGCTAGTCGAGTCAGGATCAATATGGGAGAATATCCAAGGCTATTGCTCCCTCCAAAAAGCCAGTTCAATCATGTTTGGGGGAAAAGTCTATTACCCATAAAATTTAAGTCTAATACCAACTAAAATGGGGTTGGATATGACAAGACCAACAAGGTCAGAAATCTAAGGCTAATAGACATTGAAATGGGGCTAGTCGAGTCAGCATCAATATGTTCGAAAAAACCAAGGCTAATGCCCCATCCAACAATCCAGTTCAATCATGTTTGGTGGAAAAGTCTATTACCCATAAAATTTAAGTCTAATACCAACTAAAATAGGGTTGGATGTGACAAGACCAACAAGGTCAGAAATCTAACGCTAATACCCATTGAAATGGAGCTAGTCGAGTCAGGATCAATATGTCCAAAAATCCAACGCTAATGCCCCCTCCAACATGCCAGTTCAATCATGTTTGGGGGAAAAGTCTATTACCCATAAAATTTAAGTCTAATACCAACTAAAATGGGGTTGGATATGACAAGACCAAGGCTACTACCCATTGAAATGGGTCTAGTCGAGCCAGGATCAATATTGCCGAAAATCCAAGGCTAATGCTCCCTTCAACAAGCCAGTTCAATCATGTTTGGGGGAAAGTCTATTACACATAAAATTTAAGTCTAATACCAACTAAAATGGGGTTGGATATGACAAGACCAAGGCTACTACCCGTTGAAATGGGGCTAGTCGAGTCAGGATCAATATTGCCGAAAATCCAAGGCTAATGCTCCCTTCAACAAGCCAGTTCAATCATGTTTGGGGGAAAGTCTATTACACATAAAATTTAAGTCTAATACCAACTAAAATGGGGTTGGATATGACAAGACCAAGGCTACTACCCGTTGAAATGGGGCTAGTCGAGTCAGGATCAATATTGCCGAAAATCCAAGGCTAATGCTCCCCTTCAACAAGCCAGTTCAATCATGTTTGGGGCAAAAGTCTATTACCATAAAATTTAAGTTTAATACCAACTAAAATGGGGTTGGATATAACAAGACCAAGGGTAATACCCATTGGATGGGGCTAGTCGAGTCAGGATCAATATGGCCGAAAATCCAAGGCTAATGCTCTCTCCTACAAGCCAGTTCAATCATGTTTGCGAGAAAAGTCTATTACCTATAAAATTTAGGTCTAATACCAACTAAAATGGGGGTTGGATATGACAAGACCAACAAGGTTAGAAATCTAAGGCTAATACCAATTGAAATGGGGCTTGTCGAGTCAGGATCAATATGTCCGAAAAACCAAGGCTAATGCCCCCTCCAACAAGCAAGTTCAATCATGTTTGGAGGAAAACTCTATTACCCATAAAAGTTAAGTCTAATACCAACTAAAATTGGGGTTCGATATGACAAGACCAACGCTACTACCCGTTGAAATGGGGCTAGTCGAGACAGAATCAATATGGTTGAAAATCCAAGGCTAATGCTCCCTCCAACAAGCCAGTCCAATCATGTTTCGGGGAAAAGTCTATTACCTATAAAATTTAAGTCTAATACCAACTAAAATGGGGTTGGATATGACAAGACCAACAAGGTCAGAAATATAAGGCTAATAGACATTGACATGGGTCTAGTCTTGTCAGGATCAATATGTCCGAAAATCCAAGGCTAATGCTCTCTCCTACAAGCCAGTTCAATCATGTTTGCGAGAAAAGTCTATTACCTATAAAATTTAGGTCTAATACCAACTAAAATGGGGTTGGATATGACAAGACCAACAAGGTTAGAAATCTAAGGCTAATACCAATTGAAATGGGGCTTGTCGAGTCAGATCAATATGTCCGAAAAACCAAGGCTAATGCCCCCCTCCAACAAGCAAGTTCAATCATGTTTGGAGGAAAACTCTATTACCCATAAAAGTTAAGTCTAATACCAACTAAAATGGGGTTCGATATGACAAGACCAACGCTACTAACCCGTTGAAATGGGGCTAGTCGAGACAGAATCAATATGGTTGAAAATCCAAGGCTAATGCTCCCTCCAACAAGCCAGTCCAATCATGTTTCGGGGAAAAGTCTATTACCTATAAAATTTAAGTCTAATACCAACTAAAATGGGGTTGGATATGACAAGACCAAGGCTAATACCCATTGAAATGGGGCTAGTCGAGTCAGGATCAATATGGCCGAAAATCCAAGGTTAATGCTCCCTCCAACAAGCCAATTCAATCATGTTTGGGGGAAAAGTCTATTACCCATAAAATTTAAGTCTAATACCAACTAAAATGGGGTTGGATATGACAAGACCAAGGCTAATACCCATTGAAATGGGGCTAGTCGAGTCAGGATCAATATGGCCGAAAATCCAAGGTTAATGCTCCCCTCCTACAAGCTAGTTCATCTAACTTGAAAATAAAAAAAAAACAATAAAAAACTAAAAGAAAGAGAAAATAAAAAAATATAATAGATGATAAAACAAAAATAAAAATTATTAGTTGAAAAAAATCATTTAATTTGAAAATTAAAAAAAATAAATGTTCTACGTTGCGGTCTAAGCAAGCAATTTTTTTATAGTATTTGCTTGATCAAAATTAAAATATAATATTTATATATGCAAAATTTAATATAATAAAATAGATCAATACAACCTATTATAACAATAGCAATATCAAAGTCTTAAAATCTAAAATTATCATTGCTATTACTATTAAAACAATAGAAATTATCAAAATTATCCTGGAAAAAAAAAACCACTCAAAAACATTAACCAAAGAGTAAGCAAGAAAAACAATTAAATTATTATTATTATTATTATTATTATTATTATTATTATTATTAACTAAAAAAACATTAACATAAGTGTAAGCAAGAAAAACAATTAAATTATTATTATTATTATTATTATTATTATTATTATTATTTTGTTAATAATGAAAGAAACAAAACTAAATGAAAGACTAAAAAAATCTTAAAAACTTTAACAAAAGATCAAACAAAAAAACTTAAATAAAAAAAAAAACTTATCATAGCTATTACTACTAACAAAATAAAAACCTCTTAAATTTCCTGAGAAGAAAAAACTAAAAAACATTAACAAAAAAGTAAGCAAGAAAAACAATTAAATTCTTATCAGTATTATTATTAACTAAAAAACATTAACATAAGAGTAAGAAAAAAATAATTAAATTATTATTATTATTATTATTATTATCATTATCATTATCATTTATCATTATCATTATCATTATCATTATCATTATCATTATTATTATTATTATTATTATTATGTTAATAATGAAAGAAACAAAAATAAATGAAAAACTAAAAAAATCTTACAAACTTTAACAAAAGATCAAACAAAAAAATAAAATAGAAACAAAAATTATCAGGTGAAAAAATTCAAGTGCAAAGGTAGAAAAAACACAGAAATATCAATTTTCAAATGATTATAAAAACAAAATAAAATTAAAAACCAAAGCTAAGGGCATATTTATATATACATTGAAAAAAATAGAGACTATTCTAGAAATATAAAAAAATACAGGGATTAAAATCAAAAATTAAAAGTATAAGGGCTGAAATGAAAATCAAATATATTATCAATTGTAACCAAAGGGCAAAATTGAAAAAATCACAACTTCCTTACCGAATATATTAAGGTTTTTAAATCCAATCCGGAAATTAAAGGAGGACCGAAGTGAAACATTAACATTTAATTAATTTCAATCGAAGGACTCAATTAAAAGTGAAGGGACCGAAGTGCAAATTCAAAACTGGGGGGCCTCTCCTGTACCATATAGAAAATTAAAAGTCCAGGGACTGAAATGAAAGGTCAACAAACCTGGGGGCCTCTCCTGTATTTTTGCGTGCAGGAGAGAGAGAAAGGGAACAAATGGCTTTAAACCAATCCACCGTCGCGTACACGGACACCGAGTGATGAAACGCGCTGCACCCGGGAGGAAGAACACGCGGGAGGCGCATCGAAAGAGACGTCGGGCGCCCATTTCCAGCAACGATATACGCCCTCACGCGCCACTTGAACAGGGCGTGAGGCGGAGTACGGTCGGTTGCGTGCTACACACGCGCCGACAGTATTTCGGGAAAAAATAATAAAAAAATGGTGGTCAATTACCGGAATGCCCCTGTGCCTAATTCATTAATTTTGTCTTATTATGGGCTATATTCATATTTAGCCAATTTCAAAAAGTAATAAAAAAATCAGAAGTGTAGCGGCCCGTACCGGACCAGTCCGTACGCGTGCAATTACCGTGGAGCCCCTACAGCGTGGAACTGTGTCTTGTCGTTTTCGGGGGGTAAAAGCGTTAATACACTGTTCATCCAAGGAAAAAAAAAAGGTTTACGTTCGCCACGCGATGCACCGGAGAGAATTGTCAGTGAATAGTGTCAATGAGTCTATAGCTACAGTTGAACGGCCGAGCTCTTTTAGGTTATTTTTTAATTCCAAGAAGTTTTGATCAGTTAATTTGCCAATGTAAATTATACTATGTATGGATTTGATCTATCAACTTATTCATATAAGGATAATGAATATTAGTTTCATATATATATATATATATATATATATATATATTGAAATAAATTCTTTATCTTAATTTGATTTTTAACTATTTTCTTACAAATTAATAGCTCTCAAAATTAAAAAACTAAAGAATAAGGGATGAAATGAAAATTAAAATATATAATTAATTCCAATCGAAGGACAAAATTGAAACAAATAAAAACCCTTGGACTAAAACAAATAAAGGCATTTTTAAAGCAAATTACAGTGTAATTTTTGTTAAAAGATTAAAAGAATAAGAAACAAAATGAAAAGAAGCATATATGACCAATTTCAATTGGAGGACAAAGTTAAAACAAATTAAAACATGCATATCAAAAAAATTAAAGGAATAAAAAACAAACCAAAAATCAAACGAATAAGGACTGAAATGAAAACCAACATATATAATCAGTTTCAATTGAAGGGCACAATTGAAAAAAATCAAAATTTCCATTAAAGAAATCAAGAATAAAATCGAGATCAAAAGAGAAGGGACTAAAATAAGACAATCACAAACATGAAGGACTTGCATGTAATTTACGGTTGCAAAAGAGAGAAAAGGGAGAAAAAACTAAAAATTGTTCATTGGTGATTCATTGCCCACTTGACACCAATACGCGTTGCACCGGGAGGCTGAGGACATGGCGGCACACTAGTGACATGGAGGAAGGTCAATTGCACAAATAAAATATATATAATGAGCACAAATAAAAAGGGGTCCGACTAGGGTGACTTATTTTAGTTAATACGAGCCATAAACCCGTGCTGTGCCGTAGGGATTAAAAAATTTTCTTGTCTAGTTTTAACACATAATTTTTTATTTTTTATTTCAGTTTTTATTCTTTTATTTTTTAGTTTAGTTTTGATCCCTTGATTTTCTCGGTCCTTCTAAAATAGTTTTTAATTTTTTGTTTGTATATATTATAGCATGTAATTAAATAGGAAATATTGTAATCTCATTCTTATGTGGTAATCTCCATATATATATATATATATATATATATATATATATATATAATGAGTACAAATAAAAAGGGGTCCGACTGGGGTGCTTTCCATTTTCTTGCCCTTACAACCGTCTGGGTCGTCATTAAAACATAGAGCAATGGATCTAGACTGGTGATCACATTAAAAAAGTGCCTGATTCCACAAATTCAATTGCAAAATTTGTCGAGCTAACAGCAAAACAATATAAAAAGTAAGATAATCCAAAGGCATGTTAGTTGAATTAAAAATAAAGATTATAAACCTCCCGTGAAGCTAAAAATGTATTATTGAATTATTTTTGAAAGCTGCCCTGCAACTTCCATAAGAATTACAAAAACAATAAAATAAAATTAAATTGTTTCTTCAGTTTTGGCAATGAATGCAACATTAGTCTTGGTGTTACTATGAAACCCCATAAGATTTATTTTTTGATATTTTACGTTGACTTGGTCAAATTATTTAGTATATGAACAATCAATCCCCAATAAAATTAGTTGATGAAAATTGAAACTTTTTTTTCTTCACAAAAGAAACTTTGTAACTATTTATTATTTTTAGACACACACTCTTCATTCTGAAGAAAAATATAAATCGATACTTTATCATTGAATATATGTTATTGTGATAGCACTGCATATGTTTGTAGCATCTAAACCATTTTGTTTAAAGGAAGTGTTTGGGAAGCACTCCGAAAGTGATTTTTAAAAACATTTGAATTTGTTATTTTGCTTTAAATGATTTATTTAGATCATTTTGATGTGCTGATATCAAAAATAATTTTTTTAAAATAAAAATATATTATTTAATGCATTTCTAAGTGAAAAAACAAGAGATAGAACTGTAGATATAGCAAATTGCTTATTCCACAAATTGTATGCTTGAAGTAGAAAAAGAATATGGGTTGAAGAGTCTTAAATGGACATCGTTGAGAGTTAGAACTGTAGATATAGCAATCCCTCTCTCCAAAATACAGATTTAAGAGATTTTCCAATAATTACCATTAAAAACAGAACAATTGAATAACTTGTTATTTACGACAATGTAATCTTTAAACAATTATTCATAGAATATCATATTTTTATATAATACATTTTTAAATAAACCTCGATCTATCTAACTTAATCATAAAACTTCCCAATTCAACATCGTGGAATGAACCGAAACAAGATAATGACCTCGACTTCCTTTAGCGCCCAATTCGCATATGAAAGACTACTTTGTATACTTCTCCACCAGACTGAATATCTTTTTTTCTCTATATAAGCTGCTTTATTTCTCGTATTTGGTCATTAAAAAAGATACAAGTTTCTTTACTAGAAATATGCCATCGTCTCTGCGTTTCTTAACTGTGCGGATGTTTTCGCTCCTTCTGCTCTTGTTTTTTTATCTTAGAGCCTGTCACTCTTCTCCCTCCATGCACCCGCTATGCCATGATGAGGAGAGTCATGCCTTGATGCAGTTCAAGCAAAGCCTTGTCATTAATGAGTCCGCTTCTTCTGATCCCTCTGCTTATCCCAAGGTTGCATCATGGAAAGTTGATGGAGAAAGCCGTGATTGCTGTTCATGGGATGGTGTTGAATGCGACAGGGACTCCGGTCATGTGATCGGCCTTGACCTCAGTAGCAGCTGTCTTTATGGCTCCATCGACTCTAATAGCACCCTCTTCCACCTTGTTCACCTCAGAAGGCTGAATCTTGCCGATAACTATTTCAAAAACCCTGAAATCCCTTCTGAGATTCGAAATCTCCCGAGGCTGTTTGATCTAGATCTCTCATTTTCTTCCTTTTCTGGTCAAATTCCAGAAGAGATCTTAGAGCTTTCCAAGTTGGTTTCCATTGATCTGGGACGGAATTCTTTGAAGCTCCAAAAGCCTGGTCTACAACATCTAGTGGACGCATTAACCAACTTGGAGGTGCTCCATCTCTCGAATGTGAACATATCAGCCAAGGTACCTCAAATCATGGCAAATTTATCCTCTTTGTCATCTCTATTTCTCAGGGATTGTGGATTGCAGGGAGAGTTCCCCATGGGAATATTCCAGTTACCCAACCTTCGCTTTCTCAGTATCCGGTATAATCCATATCTCACTGGATATTTGCCGGAATTTCAGTCAGGCAGCCAACTTGAAACTTTGATGCTTGAGGAAACAAGTTTCTCCGGTCAGCTACCGGAATCCATTGGAAACCTCAAATCATTGAAAGAATTTGATGTGGCAGGATGTTATTTTTCAGGGGCGATACCATCTTCACTTGGTAACCTTACAAAACTGAACTTTGTAGACCTTTCTTATAACAATTTCACAGCTGGTACCTTAGATTGGCTTGGCAGTCTAACCGAACTCAATAGTTTAAGCTTGGCAGAAACCAACTCATATGGTAACATTCCATCATCCATTAGAAACATGACACAGCTCACCGTCTTAGAACTTTCTCGAAATAAATTAACTGGTCAAATTCCATCTTGGATAGGAAATCATACCCAATTAATTACACTAAACCTTGGAGGCAACAAATTACACGGTCCGATTCCAGGTTCTATTTACAGGCTTCAAAATCTAGAAGACCTTAGCCTATCTTCTAATTTCTTTAACGGAACTTTGGATTTCAACCTTTTTCTTAAGTTCAGAAACCTTGTTACCCTCCAATTATCTGGTAACAATTTATCTCTGCTTACCAGCCAAAATGCTACCATTCCTCTGCCAAAACTTGAACTCTTGACTTTGGGTGAATGCAATTTAGGTGAATTTCCCAGTTTCTTGCGTTATCAGAACCATTTAGAGCTTTTAGATCTTGGCGATAAAAAACTTGAGGGACACATACCAAAATGGTTTATGAACATAAGTACCATGACACTTGAATCTTTATCTCTGGCTGGCAACTTTCTGACTGGATTTGAGCAATCCTTTGAGATTCTTCCATGGAATAAGCTCCGCTCACTGAATCTTCATTCGAACAAGCTCCATGGATCCCTTCCAGTTCCACCTCCAGCAATCATTGAGTATGAAGTCTCGAACAACAAATTCACCGGAGAAATACCAGAAGTTTTTTGCAATCTGCCTTCACTTTCTGTCCTTCAATTGTCAAATAACAATTTGAGCGGCAAACTTCCGCCATGCTTGGGCAATCAAAGCAGCACTATTTCAGTTCTGAACCTGGGCGACAATAGTGGCAGTGGTGGTGTTCCTGAAACATTCACAAGTGGCTGCTCATTGAGGGTCGTTGATTTCAGTCAAAACAAATTGGAGGGGAAGATACCAAAATCATTAGCCAATTGCACCAAGCTAGAGATTCTCAATCTTGAACAAAATAAGATAAATGATGTCTTTCCTTCTTGGTTGGGTATTCTTCCTCATTTGAGGGTTCTGATTTTGAGATCTAATGGGCTCCATGGAGTGATTGGGAAACCTAGAAACAATGTTGAGTTTCCCAGGGTACAGATTGTTGACCTCTCCAACAACAGTTTTAAGGGTAATTTGCCACTTGAATATTTCCGAAATTGGACTGCCATGAAAAATGTCCACGGTGAGCACTTTCTTCATTACATGCAAGCGAACACAAGTTTCCAAATCTCGCATTTTAGAATGATCAGTGAGTATGAGTACTCCATGTCAATGTCAAACAAAGGTGTGATGATATTATATGAGAAGATCCAAGATAGTCTCACTGCTATCGATCTCTCATGTAATGATTTTGAAGGAGAAATTCCAGTGGTCCTTGGAGATCTGAAAGCACTTCATTTGCTCAACCTCTCCAACAACTTTCTCAGTGGTGGCATCCCTCCATCCTTGTCCAACTTGAAAGAGCTTGAAGCTTTGGATCTTTCTCAGAACAAACTCTCAGGAAATATTCCTGTCCAGCTTGCACAGCTCACCTTCCTCGCAGTCTTTAATGTGTCTCACAACGTCCTATCAGGCCCAATACCACGAGGAAGCCAATTCGATACATTTGACAACACTACATTTTATGCAAATCCAGGATTGTGTGGGAAGCCTTTATCAAGAAAATGTGGAAATGGTGAGGACTCGTTGCCGGCTGCTAAAAGAGATGAGGGCTCGGCAGCATATCCACTAGAATTTGGTTGGAAGGTGGTGGTGACAGGTTATGCAAGTGGATTGGTAATAGGAGTGATTCTTGGATGCATTATGGACACAAGGAAGTATGAATGGCTCGTGAATAATTATATTGTGAGGTTGCTACGTAAAGGTCAAAATTTGAAGACTCGTCTGCATAGAAGTTGATTTCTAATTATCAAACTGTTTCCAGTTTATTAATTATAATTAGATTGTACGTCTTCTCTAGAATTTCCCTTTGCTTCTCTTTTCTTTCTTAATTCGCACTTGCAAGGATAAGAGTGTATTTCTCTTGGATCAATGGTGTAGTTCCTGTCCTTAAAATAGTTTGATTATCATTTTTTTTCCTCTCACGGCAATGAGAGCCATGGAATATTAATTAGAGTTAACAACTTCAACAAAGAAAGTAGTAAGTAATTAAGGGAATCAACCTATTTTCTAGATGAATTTCTGATTATGCTAAGTATAAAGGGATTGATAATTGATCTTTGGCCCACAAGCTCGCTAATTGATACTGCCCTCCAACAAGTGAATAGTGAGTGGAGGGCATGTACAGTCCCCCAAATAATTGTTCCAAGACAATACTACCCTTGTAAGAAAATGAAATATTGTATTATTTTTGTATATATGAAGTGGTAAGAATTAATTACAGTAACGGTATAATATTTTCTTTCCTTTTTAACAACCTAAGACCTATCAAAATCATTTTAATCTCAACAATCCATTATTTTAAATGTTGAAGTTGCTCATTATTATCACATTCCCTATTTTTATCACGAACGGGGTTTTAAGGAAGAGGCTTTGGAAATTATAGTTTTTTATTTATTTTTGGTATACCTCCCTCTAGCAGCAATAATAATAATAATAATAATAATAATAATAATAACCTATTTAAAAATAAAAATAACCTATGAGATAGTAAGTTTTTTGTAGTTTTTTTCTTTCCTTCTTTTTTATTTGTTGTTCGCCAATTTAAACAAATGATGACAATTGTGTTAAGATAGTACTCGAGTATATGAGATTTATTTCACTTGATAGCTTTTTAATGAAAACACAACAAAATTAAAGGGAAAACTTTGAAATTTGAGCAATTGTAGAAAATAAAAATCAACAATGAATCCCTAAATAAAATATATGCAGAAAATAAAGAAATAGATGACTTTTATATTTGTTGTTGTTATCTGATTTTTACTCTGTTTTTGGAATATATATTTAAAAACAAATATTTGGACAAAAAATCAAAATTGAAGAACACCTATTAGTTATTTATTGAAAATTTCTTTAAAAAAGTTATAAAAATATATGAAAAGGAAGAACACTACGAAAACTTGTACATTTGTTTGATAACTTCAAACATGTTAAAGCAATTTTAAATCTATATATTTGTTTAATAACCGGTAGAGCAACATCTTGTATAAAGAAACAGTGCCATCACAATTTGCATTTAATTCAATCAACAGCACAACTAAATGAAGAAACGATGGATTCGTGCAGCTACCATTACGGCTTACGTTGAGCTCATCCTGAAGTAAAGGATGTATTTTTTGGATCCTATTTCGTACCAGCCATGTCAATTAGCTAAATTCATTTTCGGTGCATGGAAACTAAAGGTTAGTAACGCCAGCAGTTGGAATTTTGGAAACTTTGGTGTTTTCGTTTATAGATTTATTAGGTAGCTCTACTTTTGCCCAGAGTCACCAAAGATATTAGGTGTTTCTATCGATGGATGTACTTGCTATTTACCTGAACAGCCTTAACCAAACAATTGGAGGGTTGCTGTTTAAACTCAATCAACACAACCAAGAGATGTTGGCAATGAAGCAATTCATGTGATAAAACATTGAAATGTTGGGAGTAAGGATGGGGATGATTATACGCAATTCTACAAAAAAGTTTTTAATGCCATGCCAAAAGGTCAAGATCCATAAATGACCTTTATTATTAATAATATTACCATTAACTCTCCCCTGCAAATTCTTCTGCTGCTGTTGTTGAACATCACCGGTATTACTACTATCCCTCATAATAATAATAGTAACAAAAGACAAAAAAACAAAAGTAACAAATACCCAAATTTGGAATAACCTCTGACTCTCCGATTTCCCTCTTTAGCATAACAAAAGACTGTTCCTTTTTTGAAGAATCAAAAAGCCATGATTGAAGTAGAACATGGGAAAACCCCCCTGAACTCAACCCAAAATAAAAACGAATCTTTTAGGTTACAAGTGCATCAATGACTTCCAATTTTATTTATATGAAAGGAAAAACAAAAAAAAGCTTTTTGGGCGGGGGGGAGGGTTTGAGGCAAAGGAAAGATCGAAAGAAAACCCTATTAAGAGAATGATTGAAAGAAATGAGGAATATACAAAGATAGGGCAAGGAGAGAGAGAGAGCATGTGTGTGCGAAAGGAGAGGGAGGGAAAGCAAAGAGAGGTAATATATATAATAATTAGTTAATTACTTGTACTATATTTGCAGGTTGAATAAATATTTTTTATAATTATTGGAATTATTAGTTCAAAAATAAAATATAATATTTATATATATAAGATAAATAGCAATAGATAATTCGTTGTAATATTTTTTAATTAGTAATGGAAAATTTGTTATAAATTGATATAATAATATTTGCAACGGTAAATTCATTGTAAATTTATTAAATATTTTTATTATTTTTCAGTAATAAATTCTCTATTATTAAACACAATTGAATACTGCAACATCAGCAACAGAATTTTTCATTACTAAAATCCATTCATAATTTTTTAGTAGTGGGTGCGGTTTATGACATGAGGCCATCCTTCTATCCGAATCTCTGAATCAGAGTGTAGACATACTGCCATTGATGGATGATTTGTAATCCCTGTATGGTTCAAGCTTTCAGGCACTCAAACAGATAATCAAACATTAAAAGTTGAATGGATAAAAATTAAATATTTTAAATTAAATTATTTTTATCTTTTTCATAACCAATTTTGCGTGGCTAGTTTTATCATAAACATAATTTCTCAAAATCGGATAGATTTTATAATATGTTTTATTCATTGAATTATCTTTAAGAGTTTCTCTCCTGGTTTCATAAGGAATTATCGAAACGATAAAAAGCTATGTTTTTTAGTTTCTTTTTTGGCATTGAATGTTAGATCTTGATGTTATTATGCAATCCATTTATTATATTATTTTTAAATCAATTGCTTGATAATTATTTTAAGCAAAAGATTTCTTCATTTTTTTGGGTTCGTTTACAATAAGAAAATTAGTTGATGAAAATTGACTTTTTCCTTGCAAAAGAAACTGAAGTTTTTGATCACAGAGGCGTTAAAATAAGTTTCTCTGGTCAGCTGCCAGAGTCTATTGGGAACCCCAAATCATTGAAAGAGTTTGATGTGGCAGGATGTTATTTCTTCAGGGGTGATACGTACCATCTTCACTTGGTAATCTTACGAAACTGAATTATCCAGGCCTTTCTCATTACAGTTTCTTTAGGAAAATTCCTTCTACAAATGTCAACATTCTTCATCGTACTTACCTGTCGCTTCAACAATTTCAGATCTTGTACCAAACTCAATTTTGCAGACTTGACACAAACCAATTCATATGGTAATATTCCAATCCTCTTTTAGAAACTTGACTCAGCTCACTGTCTTGATGCTTAATGGAAGTAAATTAACTGGTCAAATTCCATCTGGGATAGGAAACCATAACCCATTGACTGCACTATACCTCAGTGAAAATACCGTTCATGTCCTCTAGAAATGTCAAAATTGTTTCTGGTTTTGAGAGTGAAATTTTTCAAGTGTAGAATAAAATGATAATTTTAATATTGCAATTCACAGTAATCTGTTTATGTATACAATAAAAATACTAAAGAGACAATGAGCACAAAGAAAAAGGGGTCCGACTGGGGTGCTTTCCATTTTCTTGCCCTAAAAACAAGCATGGCATTATTTTCTAGGCTAGAGTGAGAGAAAGAGAAGGAAAGTGTGTTTTCCATTTTCCTTCCCTAACAACCGTCTGGGATCGATAATATCATTTTTTCTTGCAATTAAGCCCTCAATAAATTTAAATAAACCTTGAAAAAATCTAATTGAATCCTTAAACATCTAATTTCAATTTTTTCTCCTTAAATCAATTTTTTTTCTTACAATAGAGTCCTCACTAGTTGAAAATACATTGTCAGACTTTCTAATTTAGTATATTTTGATCTTACTCAACCAGCCTTCGGTAATTTCCTAGGTGTTCTAGTATAATCTTCTCATTGATATATTATTTTTGAATTTTTTCCAGCATTTTTGTTTATATGGCCCGTAAAATGGGTAATAAACAAGGCTCAAATCTTTACAAGTGATTTTAAAAGAAATATTTTATAAGACAACATTTTTGTTTTAATTCATTTTTTTTTATGTGGTTTATACTAGTGGACATAATAATAGGCATGTACAAGGCTGCATTGAAAATGGAGTCTACTCACTTTTAGGGTTAAGATTAAACAAATATAATTTTATAAAATCTGAAACTTGTAGACATTATGACCAAGTCTCTGAATCTGGAGAGTTTTGTGAAGCTTCAAGAGCTGCCGGGAATGAAGTTTCTGGCTGAGATAAACTGATTGTTTTTGGCAATTTCAGTTTAGCAGAGGAAATATTAGAGAAATTTTTTAAGTTTCAGATAACTAGAGTTTATAGTGTGTTAGGTCTCTAGTTTGAATCTGCCAATAACTCCTAATATTTAGGAACTAGTTTTGTTTTTCAGACTAGTGTTTGATTGCTTCCTAGTTGTTTATCATGATATTATGATTTGTAATAACTTTATAAGCCAATTCCCTTTCATTTTTTGTTGTGTTTAAATGTTTTTTTCTCCAACTAGTAATCTCTAAGTGTGATTTTTATGCTTTGAATGCTTCTAACAGTATAAACAAACCGTAGAAAGGAAGATCAAATATGCCAAGCATGAGTGACCTCCATTTCTATGCATTCTCAAAACAGAATGAAGTCCGAGCCTCTCTGTTTCTTGAAAGTAATCACCAAGAAAATGAGGGTAAGCGTAAAATCATCGCTAGCAAGCAACAATAAGATGGTACAGGTATAATTAAATTTCGTACGAGGCAAGACAAGTGCAGCAATCCTATTAGGGATGATGACAGTAGGAACATCAGTCAGGCCAAGGTTTGATAGAGCAAAACACAAATGATATACAAACAAAATTGCAATATATCTAATTTATGGAAATCCCGAAACAAAGAGCACAAAAGAAAACAATAAGAAATATGTGACATCTGTTTCCATATCTCGAAACAGAGCTGTTCCTGTTTTCATATCTAACTCATTCATAATCGATCATGCAGCCAGAGCAAAGACGTGAACACGAAGGAAATTAACCATGACAAGGAGGGAAATTATTTTGTAAACGAGCTCGACATTCTAAACTTGCATACAAACTGATGGATTTTAAATTTTGGAAACAATTTAATATAAATTTTATTCGTACATAATCACTGTGTTAAAAACAGCGTGAAGTACATAGCTGAAGACTACGATTGCTTTTCAGTCATGCAACAAATCATTCTACAAAATTAGTAGCATATGTTTTCAAGTGTGAAGACTTTAAAATATGGCGTAATATCTTTCGATCATGGCAATGAATGTAAGATCTTGGTGTTATTATGAAGTTCATTCATCATATTATTTTCATTTCAATTGCCCTCTAGGAAAATTAAACTATTTAGTATCAGAGTGATCAATTCCTTGCCCCCATTATTTAGCTCACTAGCTGATGAAAATGGAACCTCTTTTTTTTTTAGCCCTTTACGAGGGGGATTTGATAACTATTCATTATTTGCAGCCACACATTCCCTGGACTCCGAAAAATCTAAACAGAAACATTAACATTGTTTTCAATCAAATTCTGTTTGCTTCCAACGAAGTTACTTGTGATAGTAATGCTTCTTGAAAGAATTTAAGAAGACAACAATTGTGTTTTAACTCTGTTTTTCTTGTTATTTATCTCTATACACATACTGCTATATATATAGCATTTACATTGTAACGTCTGCTATGTAACAGCTCTATATTTAAATTACAGAATCAAATCAAATCATTTACTAAGGAATTGATCTCTGCTGCTACAATCACGGGACCTGCTGGGCTTGCTATCTGCTGCTGCATTTGCTGCTGTAATTACGGGACCTCTGGTGGATCATCCTCCTGATCTTCATCCCTAAGATCAGTAGCCGTTACTTGTTCTTCTACACTTCTAAACCGTTCTTTTTAAAGTCTTCGACCCATCTCCCACGTTTATCTTAACCACTGTCTCTTGTTAGTCATTAGAGGGAGAAAGAGATTGTGATGGTAATAGACGTTGACTATGGGAATTGCAGTGGAAAATTCTATAGAGTTAGAACTATTTATGGGATAATATTAGATATAAAAGATTCGATTTTTATAGATGAGTAATAGTAAACCCTTACTTAACTTGTCTTTAGATTATTAGAAATGAAAACTTCATTCTTTTTTTCTGGCGAAAAAGGTTCCATAAACTTCATTCTGGAGTCTTGGACTTGTGGCTAAGCAATTAGTCTCAATAATCGGGCACTTTATTATGCTGTGGCCTCGCAATAATTGAATGAAATGAAAGAGCGAGAAATGTTTTACAAAACTCAAGCCATTGTCTTCCACTTCTATAAATTATGTAGAAATTTCAAAGTTTCTGACTAGTAATCGAAGTTGCTGTTCATGATATCAGAAGTATATCACGTTAGACATGGAGTTGGACTCCACTTATTCAATCATTTGTTTTCGTCACCTCCGTTTTGAATCCTCATGACATCGACATACGATTTCCCGACGAGTTCACGAGAAAAAAATCCCTTAAAGAAATCCGCAACTCCAATTCTCCTATAAACAGCTGGACTCTCTGGAGTAACAAGGCTTGGTGCAGGACCCATTTCTCCATCTAGATTGGGGCTGTAAAAGGTGCCCATAGAAATTCTCTCTTTCACTGAGTTAACTGCTGCTCGATGCTCAGTGCTGCGGTAGATCCCATTAGTCACAATCTGCCAAAAACAAGATTAAGATGTTTTTAAAAACTATCTTTTTTCTGATGTACCTAGAATGAAATGATATGGATTATCTAACCCTAAGCTTGCATTATTACCTCCAACATGTCACCGATGTTGAGCACGAACGCATTTGGTAGTGGCTCAACAGGAATCCACCGCCCTGATTTCCTTATCTGCAGCCCTTCCATCTCATTGACTTGGAGGAGGATCGTCAGGCCAATAGCATCGGTGTGAGAGTTAAGTCCGATGACGAGCTCCGGTTGTGGGCATGGTGGATAGTAGTTCATCCTCATCATCTGGCATCCTTCTTCGAACATGTCTTTCATCTCTTCAGGTTTCATTCTTAGAGCTTTAGCCATGAGATGGAGGATTTTCATGGCAAGTTTTTTTCATTTCCGCGTATGCTTCCAAAGTATCTCTGCATGCAAAAGAGGATAATATATAGGAGTACCGTAAGCATTAACCATTAATCACTATTGTTTTCTTATTTTTTTTTATAAATTACAATGAGAAGAGAGGAGAGAGAGAGAGATAGAAAAAAGATTTGAAATACACTAAGTTCTAAATTATGTGAGACTAGCAATGATATCAAAAAAGTTCATCAACGGTAACTAGAGTGAACTACATTTGTCATCTATAGACGGGAAACTACCATGCATTCTAGTTACCGTCAACAATTTTTTTTCAATCATCAAATTTATCTTGTCAAAAGCTTTCCGATGGTGTTATAATTGAATTTTTTTATATATCTAGTTTGTGTTATCTTGGATATTTGCCGGAATTTCAGTCAGGCAGCCAGCTAGAAACTTTGTTGCTTGAGGGAACAAATTTCTCCGGTCAGCTACCTGAGTCCATTGAAAACCTCAAATCATTGAAAGAATATCATGCGGCAGAATGTTATTTTTCAGGGGCGATACCATCTTCACTTGGTAACCTTGCAAAACTGAATTCTCTAGACCTTTCTTATAACAGTTTCTCCGGGAAAATCCCTTCTACTTTTGTCAACCTTCTCCAAATTACTTATCTTTCACTTTCTTCCAACAATTTCAGTTCTGGAACCTTGCATTGGCTCTGTAATCTAACCAAACTCAATTTTATAGACTTGAGTCTAACCAATTCATATGGTGAGATTCCATCCTGTCTTGGAAACTTGACTCAGCTCTCCGTCTTACAGCTTACTCAAAATAAATTAGCTGGTCAAATTCCATCTTGGATAGGAAACTGTACCCTATTGATCTCACTGACCCTTCGATCCAACAGACTGCACGGTCCAATTCCTGAGTCTATTCTTAGGCTTCCAAATCTTGAAATACTTGATCTCCATGAAAATCTCTTCCAAAGGCACTGTAAATGTTGGCCTTCTTAGGTCAAGAATGTTGAAATTTCCATTTGTGTCCCTCATGACACCCATGTTCTTATCATGCAAACCCATGACCATGAAGATAGGTCATGGGGTTTGATCATGGGGATCAATTGCTTGATCATGGAGATCAATTAATTGATCATGGCTAATTATCTCCATGATGGAAGGAGAAAATTGGAAATTAAATTAGTGAGTGGGGTCCCTGATCTACCTATAAATAATAGTTTGTGTACTCCATCTACGGCTACTGGTAGGCATAGATCAGAAGGCTCCTCTCGTAAATTATTTTATTATCTTGTGTTGTTGTTGCCGCTTTGGAAAAAGCTTTGCTGCTGCTGCAATTGGGAATTCATTTAATTTCGATACTTGAGCAACAATGGCTGGAGGTATTTATAATCTAAATTTCCGCTGCTATATGTATTTAGCATTTCGATTATTTAAAGTATGTCTAACATGTGGTATCAGAGCCTGCCTTTATGCTATTTTGCTCAGTATATTCATTAGTGATTCTCGTGTATTAAATCATTTATTTTGATTTTCGATTTATGGAGTAGTGTTGTTATTTTACGTAAACTGTTGTAAATGACAACATGTGTAATTAAAATGACAACCGTTGTGTTACAACAGTACCTGTAACAACATAAAAAGAAAATGCACGGAAAGGAGAGGCCAACGGCCTCTCCCCGTTCTGCGACAGGCGACCCGTAAGGGTCGCCGATAAAGGAAAAAGACGGCCCTTCAAGGGCCGTCTGCATCACAGGGAGAGGCCACTGGCCTCTCTCCAGTTGTGACAGAAGGAGAGGCCAGTGGCCTCTCCCCATTTTGTGACAGGAGTACCAGCGATCTGTGAAGATCGCTGGATACTCAAGGCAAACGGCGACCCACTGGGTCGCCGTGTCTGGACTGGGCGGCGGCTTCTGGGGCCGCCACATATGGATCCGTGAGCCGCCGGTCGGTGACCCTATTTCCGGTGCATGAGGGAGCCGGTGCAAGTTTGGGTTAAACGGGTCATCGGGTCAAAAATTCGGGTAGGGTTCTTCAAACCCATAAGGAACCGGGTCACAAAAAAAAAATCAAATTGGATCGTGGGTGCCAGGATTTGAACCTCGGTCTCCCAAATTCACAAAACAGATTTTCCACTATGCTATGCTTCATATATGGTCATATTATGCAGTTTTATTTAATTTATTTTATAGTATATAGTAATTATACAGCTTTTACATTATGCATTACTTTTATGCTTATGTAATGTAGTTATTCCTATTGTTTTATGTTGTAAGGTAATACAGTACATTAACTTAGGAATATATCCTGTAATTTATATTATTTAAATATAAATTAATTGATGCCTGAACATAAGAATAATCAATCAAACCATAAATGTTAATGAATTTTATGGTATTATCCATTTTTCAATGTCTAGGAAAGTTCTGTCTAGGAAAGTCTTGGTATTTAAGCGTGTCCATTGAGACCCACCTCACTTTCCTGGGAACTTACCTGGTTATAATTTGGAAAAATACTGTTTAATTCATATTGGTTTGTTTGATTACTAAAGTACCTTATCTAGGCATTGATATAATTATTAGATGTTAATGAAGTAGTAATTATCATAATAATTTTAGAAATGCCACAGCGTCTGATTTTATAAATGATAGTTACATCAAGAAAATATATGTGAACTTCATAAGAAAAATTAACATCGGGTTGTAATTAATTCATAAATTTAATTGCTAATCCCCACAGGGACATTTTTATTTTTATGACTTAATTAGAATAAGATAGTAAATTTAATATTTAAGAAATAAAATTTATCTTAGGCCCACAGGTACGGAAAATTTTATTTATTAAAATTTAAATTTATTAGACTTATTAATAAGTAATAAATTTCATGCGTGATGCAACCTTTGCCCACAGGTAGGTTGAAATTTATTATCAAATTAACATTGGTTAATTTAAATAAAGTTATTTCATAGCAATACAGTAATTTTAGTTTCCTTGATAATTGCAGTTATTCCTTCCGCTTTGATTGAAATAGTTCCGATGCTAAATGGTAATAACTTTTCTGAATGGAAAGAAAATTTGCTTTTTACATTGGGGTGCATGGAACTTGACTTGTCGCTCCGTGAGGACGAACCACCCGCCCTAACGGACTCCAGTACGACACTAGAGATTGCTAAACATGAACGGTGGGAGCGATCTAATCGCTTAAGTCTCATGTTTATGAAATCTCACGTCAGTAAAGGCATTCGGGGTTCAATCCCAGAATGCACCAAGGCTAAGGATTTTATCAAAGCTGTTGAGGAACAATTTGTCAGTTCTGATAAAGCCTTAGCCAGCACTCTAATGAAAAGGCTATCAAGCAAAACCTTTGACAGTTCCAGAAGTGTGCGAGAGCACATTATGGAAATGAGGGACATGTCTGCTCAACTGAAGTCCCTAGAGATTGATATTTCTGAGTCATTCTTGGTGCATTTCATACTGAACTCTCTCCCATCTGAATATAGTCCTTTCAAAATTTCTTACAACACACATAAGGACAAATGGTCAGTAAATGAACTTCTGACCATGTGTGTTCAAGAAGAGGAGAGGTTAAAGCATGAGAAGCCATTAAGTGTTCATATGGCTACTCATGATAAGGGAAATGCCAAGAGAGGCAATCATGCTCACAAACTTAAGAAGGATAACAAGTTGTCAATAAAGAAAATTGACAAGAAGGATACTTGTTTCTTCTGCAAGAAGAGTGGGCATATGAAGAAAGATTGCCAGAAATACAAAAAATGGCTCGAAAAGAAAGGTAATATCATATCTCTAGTTTGTCATGAATCTTTTTTTGTTGAGGCTCCTAGTAATACATGGTGGATTGATTCTGGTTCTACAATCCATATTGTTAATACAATGCAGGGTTTTCTCAACACAAGGAAACCAGCAAGCCATGAACAACGAGTATATTCTGGAAATAAATTGTTTTCTCAAGTTGAAGCAGTTGGGACATTTAGGTTAATTTTGAAATCCGGATATGTTTTGGATCTGGATAATGTATTTTTTATTCCGCATTTTTCAAGAAACTTAATTTCTGTTTCAAAATTGGATATTATTGGTTATGGTTTTTGGTTTATCAACTCAACCTTTAGTATTTTTAAAGGTGAAAACCTTATTGGTGGTGGAATAAAAATTGATGGTTTATTCAAAATTGATTTAGATCCCAACTTTGAGAACAATTATTTATCATTACATACAAACATTGGCATAAAGAGGAGTCTTATGAATGAGAACTCTATTTGGTTATGGCACAGGAGATTGGGACATATCTCCATAGAGAGAATCAAAATGTTAGTAAATGATGGAGTTTTAAAAAACTCTTGATTTTACTAATTTTGGTACTTGTGTGGATTGCATAAAGGGAAAGCAAACCAACAAGACCACTAAAGGTGCCAAAAGGAGTTCTGACATTCTTGAGATCATACATACTGATATATGTGGGCCTTTTCCTACTCCCTGCTTAAATGGTCAAAGATATTTTATATCTTTTATTGATGACCATACAAGGTTCATGTTTCTTTATCTTCTAAATGATAAGGCTGAGGCATTAAATGCTTTCAAGACCTATAAGGTAGAAGTCGAGAAACAAAAGGACAAGAAAATCAAGATCGTAAGATCTGATAGAGGCGGAGAGTACTATGGTAGGTACACAGAAAAGGGACAAATGACAGGTCCATTTGCGAAATTCCTTGAAGAGAAAGGCATTGTTGCTCAATACACAATGCCTGGCACACCACAACAAAATGGTGTGGCAGAAAGAAGGAATCGCATATTAATGGACATGGTAAGGAGCATGATTAGTAATTCTAAGTTGCCTTTATCTTTATGGAGTGAAGCCTTAAAAACTGCTGTGTATTTGTTCCTAAGACACCTTTTGAATTGTGGAATGGATGGAAACCAAGTTTAAATCACTTACACATATGGGGTTGTCCTGCTGAAGTGAGGATTTATAATCCAAACATGAAGAAATTAGACCCAAGGACAACCAGCGGTTATTTTATTGGCTATGCAGTAAACTCCAAAGGATTTAGGTTTTACTGTCCTTCTAATAGTACTAGAATTGTTGAGTCTATAAATGCAAAATTTTTAGAGGATTCTGAACCTAGTGGAAGTGTTTGTCCTCAAATGATTGAATTTGAGGAAACACAAGAGTTGACTGAAACTCCTTTACCTCAAGGACGTTTGATTGTGCTCAAGGAAATTCAAAATGATTACCTTGAACCACAATCAATTACAGAACAGTCAACTCATGAGGAACAAGTTCAGATTGAACCTACTCAGACTCTGCCAAATACAGAGCAAGTAGAATTAAGAAGATCCTCTAGAATAATTAGACCTGCAATCTCTAGTGATTATGTTGTATATCTCCAAGAGTCCGATTTTGATGTTGGGCCTAAAGATGATCCAAAAATGTTTTCACAAGCCATGAGTGGAGAACACTCCACATTATGGATTAATGCCATGAAAGAAGAGATGGAATCCATGGCTAAAAATCAAGTCTGGGATCTCGTTGACTTACCAAAGGGAGCTGTAGCCATAGGCTGCAAATGGGTTTACAAAACCAAAACAGATGCTTCTGGTAATGTTGAACGATATAAAGCTAGACTTGTGGCCAAGGGTTTCACTCAAAAGGAAGGCATTGATTATCATGAAACCTTCTCTCCAGTATCTAAGAAGGATTCATTTAGGATAATCATGGCATTAGTAGCTCATTTTGATCTAGAGCTACATCAAATGGATATGAAAACAGCCTTTCTAAACGGGGATCTTGAAGAGGAGGTTTACATGAAACAACCTGAAGGTTTTGATGATAACAGTCAGAAAGCTTGCAAACTAAGGAAATCTATTTACGGACTAAAACAAGCCTCCCGTCAATGGTATATCAAATTTCACAGGGTTATTACCTCATATGGTTTTATTGAGAACCTTGTTGATCAATGTATATACCTTAAGGTCAGTGGGAGTAAAGTTATTTTTCTAGTCTTGTATGTAGATGATATTTTGCTTGCAAGTAATGATTTGGGTTTGCTACACGAAACCAAAAGTTTCCTCTCTCAAAACTTTGAAATGAAGGATTTGGATGAAGCCTCTTATGTCATAGGCATAGAGATTCACAGAGACAGAAAACAAAGAATATTGAAACTGTCTCAAAAGGCCTACATTGAAAAGGTTTTAGAGAGATTCAGACTGAAGAACTGTAACGGTTCTGTAGCACCTATCATTAAAGGGGATAGATTCAGTAATGATCAATGTCCTCGAAATGCATTGGAAAAGGAACAAATGAAGGATATCCCATATTCATAGCAATGGCAGTTGGAATGTTGGGTCGATATCAAAGCAACCCAGGATTGGAACATTGGAAAGCTGCAAAGAAAGTTATGCGATATTTGCAAGGAACCAAACATTACAGTTTGACATACAGACACACTGACCATTTGGAGGTGGTTGGATATTCGGATTCTGACTTTGCGGGATGTGTAGATAGCAGAAAGTCTACTTCAGGATATATCTTTCTTCTTGCTGGAGGGGCTATATCTTGGAGAAGCAGCAAGCAGACTATAGTTGCTACATCTACAATGGAGGCAGAATTTATTGCGTGCTATGAAGCTACTACACAAGCACTTTGGTTGAAAATTTTTGTTGGTGGTCTCAAAATTGTCGATTCTATAGAGAGACCAATCAAGATCTTCTGCGATAATCGTGCTGCCATATTCTTCTCAAAGAATAATAAAAGTGGAAGCAAAAGTAAACATATCGACATTAAGTACCTTCGTGTGAGAGATAATATCAAAAGGGACGAAGTGTTTATTGAGCATATAAGTACTGAATTGATGATTGCGGATCCCATGACTAAAGGTTTACCGGTAAAGTTATTTAAAAGTCATGTGGAGCATATGGGATTGATTGATTCATTTTGTACTTAGTCTTAATTTTGTATATATACATCAAGTTATTGTAATAAAGTTTGTGCACATTTATTACTTTATCCACGAGGATAAAAATGAAGTTTTGGACCCGAATAACTTATAGGAAGTTTATTCATAAAGTTTTGAATGCCCATATAGTACTTATTTAAGGGATATTTTATATGTAATACATGGAAGGGACGACTTATTAAATAATGATCCTACCGCCATGATTCATGTGTAGTATTCCTTATGTGAGTGGGAGGATTCCATGATCATGTTAAAAGAACAGAACATAATAAGGAGTTTATGTGTCATAAGGGCCAAGTGGGAGAATGTTGGAAATTTCCGTTTGTGTCCCTCATGACACCCATGTTCTTGATCATGCAAACCCATGACCATGAAGATAGGTCATGGGGTTTGATCATGGGGATCAATTGCTTGATCATGGAGATCAATTAATTGATCATGGCTAATTATCTCCATGATGGAAGGAGAAAATTGGAAATTAAATTAGTGAGTGGGGTCCCTGATCTACCTATAAATAATAGTTTGTGTACTCCATCTACGGCTACTAGTAGGCATAGATCAGAAGGCTCCTCTCGTAAATTATTTTATTATCTTGTGTTGTTGTTGCCGCTTTGGGAAAAGCTTTGCTGCTGCTGCAATTGGGAATTCATTTAATTTCGATACTTGAGCAACAATGGCTGGAGGTATTTATAATCTAAATTTCCGCTGCTATATGTATTTAGCATTTCGATTATTTAAAGTATGTCTAACAAAGAAGCCTTGTTTTCTTCCAATTAAATGACAATAATTTGTCTGTGATTGGTAACAGCAATGATAGTGTTTCTCTGCCAAAATTTCAAATTTTAGGTTTGCGTGGATGCAATTTATCAGGCGAGTTTCCAAGTTTCATACACGGTCAAAACCACTTGGAGTTTGTAGAACTGGGTGAAAACAAAATTGAGGGGCACATACCAAAATGGTTTATGAACTTGGGCACCGAAACACTTTGGCATTTGGATCTGTTTGGCAACTTTCTGACAGGTTTTGAGCAATCCGTTGATATTCTTCCATGGAACAATCTACGATATCTGGAACTTTCTGGGAACAAGCTTGAAGGAGCCCTTCCAATTCCACCACGTTCCATCATTAATTATATGGTCTCAGACAACCGTTTAACTGGAGAAATCCCACAAGCAATCTGCAATCTGACATCTCTTGTTATCCTCCAATTGTCTAACAACAATTTGAATAGCAAGCTTCCGCAATGTTTAGGAAACATAAGTAACTCTGCTTCAGTACTCGATCTACGAAACAACAGCTTCAGCAGTGACATTCCTGATGCTTTCTCAAGTGACTGCACATTGAGGGCAATCGATTTCAGTCAAAACCAATTCGAAGGGAAGATACCAAGATCATTGGCCAATTGTAACAAGCTAGAGATTCTCAATATTGAAAAAAACAAGATAAATGATGTCTTCCCTTCATGGATGGGTATTTTTCCAAAGTTGAGGGTTCTGATTTTGAGATCCAATAGGCTCCATGGCGTGATTGGAAAACCCAGAGCTAACTTTGAATTCCAGAGGTTGCAGATTGTTGATCTATCCGGTAATTGTTTTCAGGGTAAGTTGCCACTTGAATACTTTCGAAATTGGACTGCCATGAAAACTATCTATAAAGAACGCCCGTTGTACATGCAAGTAGTCCCAAGTTTCCAATTAACAGGGTATGAAATGACATATGAATTTGACTACATGATGACAATGACCAATAAAGGTGTGTGAATCCAGAAATTAAAGAAGGAGAAGAGAGAATTCTGTTTGAGAGAGAGAGAGAGATGAACTGATTCTGTTATTCAGTTTTTACACACTACCAATGCATGCACTGATTACAGTATTTATAGCCATTTCTAGGCTATGAGTGTGTGCATGTATTACACTGAAAACATTCCCCTACATATGCTATCATCCCCCCTCAATCCCAGGCTTACACAAACCAAGCCTGAGATTGCGAACATGGCTTAGAAATAGAGGAGAGCTAAGGCCTTTTGTAAGGATGTCAGCAAACTGCTCCTGTGAAGAAACAAATTGGACCGCCAGCTGATTGGTGGACACCCTCTCACGCACGAAATGCACATCAATTTCAATGTGCTTCGTGCGTTGATGCTGCACTGGATTAAAGGACAAGGCAATAGCAGATAAATTGTCACAAAATAGCACAGGAGTTTGAGGCAGATTAACTCGTAAGAATTGCAGCAACTGTTTTATCCAGTCCAGTTCTGCAGAGGCAGTAGACAAGGCCCTATACTCAGCTTCCGTGGATGATCTAGACACGGTGTGCTGCTTCTTAGAGCTCCAAGCAATTGGGTTTGATCCAAGGAAGACAACCAGACCAGTCGTCGATCGACGATCATTAGGATCGCCAGCCCAATTAGCATCACTGAATGCTGTGAGGTCTAAAGTCCCTTTCTGATAAGTAATCCCAACAGAAATAGTACCTTTAAGATACCTTAATATGCGTTTAACTGCCACAAAGTGATCCACCATAGGACTCTGCATAAATTGACACACCTGGTGGACTGCAAATGCAATGTCAGGCCGTGTAAATGTCAGGTATTGTAGAGCACCTACAATGTTGCGATACAATGAGGGATTATCAAACGGTTCTCCATCATCCTTGAGTAGCCGTTGATATGGAAGACAGGGAGTGGCACACGGTTTGGCAGAATGCATATCAGTTTTAAGAAGCAGCTCATGTATATAGTTCGATTGTGAGAGGAACAGCCCAGCACTGGTATGAACAATCTGAACACCCAAGAAGAAATGAAGACCGCCCATGTCTGTGATCTGAAACTCGGCAGCAAGAGCAGTAATGACCTGATTAATATCATTAGAATCACTCCCCGTGATTATAATGTCGTGAACATATACTAGTAAAATGATAACCCCAGCATCCAGGTATTTGACAAATAGGGACGAGTCTGAATAAGTGTGATTAAACCCCAGTGATGGCAAAAACGAAGTAAACCTCTCATTCCATGCCCGGGGCGCCTGCTTCAAACCATAAAGTTACTTATGTAATTTGCACACAAGCTGCGGTTACAACTGGTCAACAAAGCCAGGAGGCTGTGACATAAACACATCCTCATGAAGAATGCCATGTAAAACGGCATTTTTAACATCCAGTTGCCTCAAACCCCAACCAAACTGAGCAGCCAGTGCCAATACCAGTCTCACCGTAGTTGGTTTCACTACAGGACTAAAAGTCTCACCATAATCCAGTCCAAGCTCTTGACTAAATCCCTGTGCTACCAACCGTGCCTTATGCCTCGCAATAGTCCCATCTGCATGCCTCTTAATTTTAAAAATCCATTTGCAGCCCACAAGATTTTTATCAGATGGCAGAGGCATAAGCTTCCATGTCTGCTGTGACTGAAGAGCATCAATTTCATCCTTCATGGCCTTCAACCACACAGGACTAGTTAATGCTGTTTTGTAACTGGACGGCTCAACCCCATTCAAATCAACAGTCGGGGAGACAGCAGACGTGGCAAGACATACTGTCTTCTTCTTAATAATCCCACTCTTACTCCGCGTCTGCATTGGATGCAGATTCATATCTGGAATATGAAGAATCACTGAAATGCACTCAGGATTAAAGGAATCAACTGCTGGACTACCAACCTCAGATGCATTTCCAGAATTGGAAACAAGACCAGCAGGGGTGGATGATTTTGGCAAAGGCACAGCAGAAATGGAATCCGACGCAGGTGAAAGAGGAATGGATTTGGAAGATGATGATGATGCATGAACAAGAGAATGAATGGAAGAGGGAAAAACAACGACATTTTTATGATTAACAACTGGAAAGGGCACATGTGAAGGCTGGGAAGAAGACAAAGTAGGGCCCTTAGAAACAGTAGTTAAATCAATATATGGAAAAACATGTTCATTAAAAATGACATGTCTAGAGATATATGTTCTTTTGCCAACTGGTTCATAACAAAGATAGCCTTTATATTGGGAGGCATATCCTAAAAAAACACATATGGTGGTTTTAGCTTGTAACTTATTATGTCGATATGGACGTAATAAGGGAAAGCAAGCACAACCAAAAATTCGCAAGTGAGACACAGAAGGGATAGTTTGAAATAAAATCTCATAAGGAGATTTATTCTGTAGAATTACAGAAGGCATTCTATTTATAAGATATACTGATGTTTGAATAGCATGAGTCGAAAACGACGCAAGTAATTTGGCATTTTGTAGTATAGTAATCGTAGTTTCAATTAAATGCCTGTGTTTGCGTTATGCAAGACCATTTTGTTCAGGCGTTTGAGGGCAGGATTTTTGATGGATAGTGCCTTTAGAAATGAGAAATGACTGGAGTTGTTTACTAACATACTCACCACCCCTATCGCTTTGCAGAATTTTAATAGAATGCGAAAACTGAGTTTGAACATAGTGATAGAATCTCACATATACAGAATAAAGATCACTTTTATGAACCAGTGGAAATAGCCAGCAATAACGGGAAAATTCATCTATAAAGGTCACATAATATCGGTAACCATCTATAGACAGACAAGGAGAAGGTCCCCAAATATGACTGTGAATAGTATGAAATGGAATTACAGATTTATGAGGACGCAATTGAAAGGGAAGTTTGGAAAACTTTCCCTGTAGACAACTATGACACATAGAAGAATTTGAATCAATGGAAAATTTAATTTGGGCTTTTTCTAACATCATCGCAGCAATTTTATTAGTGGGATGACCTAAACGATGATTCCAAGTAGATGAAAGAACTAACTGACCAAGAAAAGACCGAGGTTGATGAGCAAAATGAGAGTGACGATGATGACCAAAGGAAAAGGAATAGAGTCCATTACTGCATTGCCCTTTGTATATGATCCTCCCTGTGAACTTGTCCTGAATCCAAAAATTGAAAGCATCAAAGATTAGTCTGCATTTATTATCCAAACACAACCGATGTACAGAAACTAAATTTTCAGTCAATGTAAAACCGAATTGAGCTGAATAGGGGCAGTATATGTGGGAATAATGGTATTCCCAATATGCGACACAAGCAAACCTTCACCATTTTCCGTTTGCACTGTATCATTCGCAAGATAAGCGGAAGATGAAGCAAGATTATTCAAATCTGCTGTCATATGATTTGTTGCTCCAGAATCAGCTAACCAAACTGGAGAGGCATTCTGTGGCTGCTGCAAACCAGAGTGAGATGCCTGCATGACCGTGTTCAGTGCTACACTCTTCTATGCATGGTACTCTGGCGCTGAGGGATAATTGCCACGGTAATCTGCAGCTGGTGCACTGAAATTACCACCATAATTTGGACCATTGTTATTGTAAAAACAATACAAGGTATTATGATTATTCTTGCCACATATGTGACACCTCAACCTCTCACTGCGATTTAAACCACACGCAGGAGCTGTATGGCCTTCAAGATTGCACAATTGGCAAACTGGATTGCTTGACAGAGATGGTGAAGACTGATATGAGTCAAAAACTCCTGAATTCAATCCTGGCATATCATTCATCCTGCCATGAAAATTTCCCCTCTGATGAAAGTGAAAATTGCGCCCATTTCCATAGGAATTGTAGTTGTGCATTCCACGTTCCTATGGAAAATTGGCTTGTGATGCAGGTATGTTAGGCTTTGAAACCATATGCATAGCAGTGAGATATGCAGGTGTGTCTGTCACAATCTCAACAATTCTTTCTTCTGCCAATAACTGTGACCGAAATTCCTGCAAAGGAATAACACTCTCTCTGCCTCTTATCACACATCTAAATGTGTTAAATTCAGGTGGAAGTCCATTCAATGCCAAGATGACTATGTCCTCATCTGCAAAATACACCCCAGCCGCACTCAAATAATCCCTTGCCTCCTTTATCTTCAACAAATACTGACTCACAGAATCAGCCCCTTTCTTGATATTCTGCAAGTTAGATTTCAGTTGGAAAATACTGGTTTTGGATACAGTTGAAAACTGATCCTTTAACTTGTTCCATAAGTCACGAGAGCTGGTGCTCCCTATGGCACAAGACAAGGCCACGGGTGACAATGTAGCTGTAATGAGCTGCATCACTGCACGATCGTGCATTTTCCAAATCAACATATTCTCACTATCCGTAGCAGACAATGAAGTGGAATTCTCGGTATTACTCTCAGCAATTGACTGAGTAATAGGACATGGATTAGAACCATCGGTAAATCCAATGATTCCATTACTTTCTAACAACAATTGCATTTGAAAGTTCCAATTCAAGAAATTCGACTCATCCAATTTGACATTCACAGAGGTGGAAATTGTGGAAATTAGACCTGCGATTGGAGATTGAAGAATCTGAAGTTGTGAAGCAGTCACCATGGCTGCTGATGATCAAAAGAAAAGGCAATAATCACAGCAAGGATCTCACGCAAATCTGCAGATAAGGCAGCGCAAATATGGAAAAACAAAGCGGCAGCACACTGTGAAATTAAGTAGCCGAATTGGCAGCAGATTCCAGCATCAAAATGTCACCGTTTCAAATGAGCACTGATTTAAATCAGCACTAACACAATCCAGTAGCTCTGTTTTCACCAAATTCGATGAATAGAAAGAGAAATGAAAATGACAGTGGCAAAATGTAACACACTGATCACGAAGAGAGGAAGAGAAAACCGTTTCAAATCAGCACTGATCACGATTCTGAGCTCTGTTTTTCAATCAAACTGCAGACACAAACCGAAAGCAATAATCTGCAGAAATTGTTGAAGATCTTCCACGGAGCTATGAATTGTGCAGTCAATTTGTATTAAATCTGCAACAATTTCTTAGGCAGTAGCTTACTCTTCCACGAAACTATGAATTGTGCAGTCAAGATGAATGAAATCTGCAGAATTCTGTCAAATTTGCGGAAGAATTGCAGTCAAGTTGTATGGAGTCTACAATAATCTGTCAATTTGCGGAAGCAAGAAGAGAATTCAGTGTTTATGCGTGAGCAATTGAAGCTCTGATACCATGTGTGAATCCAGAAATTCAACAAAATGGCCCCATTGAACGCAAACATTGACACATTGTCGAAGTTGGTTTAAGCTTGTTAGCACATTCAAAACTACCTATGATCTATTGGGAAGATGCCTTTCAAACCACCACCTATATCATAAATCGACTTCCTACACCAGTTTTAAATCATAAATCTCCCTTTGAAACACTTTATCATCGCCTTCTGGATTATCGATTTATGTGGGTATTTGGTTGTGCCTGCTGGCCGAACTTAAGATCATATAATAAGAACAAACTGAATTTCAGATCACAAACTTGCATATTCATCGATTATAGTCTTTGTCATTAAGGGTACAAGTGTTTAGATCTATCTACGGGTAAACTCTACATTTCTCGAAATGTTGTATTTGATGAAACCCTCTTCCCCTATTCACTACATTCTGCGTCTGTCAACAACATTACATCCCCATCTGTGTCTGTGTCCCTTCCCCATCAAATTAATGTGTCCTCGTACCCCACCGATTTGCACATCTTCTGCCCCATGTGTTTTTTTTTCTACAGATACCACTCATCATCCACCTATAGCAGTCTCTACTGGAGTTAATCCAATTCCAGTTCCAACTAGTTCTCCAGTTGCTGCTCCAGCAACACAAGCTGCGCTGATGACAGATGTTGCTCCACAGATGGTCCCATCCAACACTCACTCTATGATCACCCAATCAAAGAATAATGTTCATCGCCCAAAACAACATAGTGATGACTTTGTTCATCATCCATTACCAAGAGGATTACTAGCGGCACTCAGCCCCAGCCAGACGGAATCAACATCCTACAGCCAAGCCTCTAAATCTCCACACTGGCGAGAGGCCATGAACAAAGAATTCTCAGCCTTAATGCAAAATGGCACTTGGTCCTTGGTATCACCTCCAACAGTAGCAAATATAATTGGAAATCAATGGATATATAAAATCAAGAGGAATGTCGATGGGACAATTGAGCGTTATAAAGCTCGATTGGTTGCTAAAGGATTTCACCAGCAAGAAGGGATTGATTTTTTTGAAACATTCAGTCCAGTAATCAAGCATGCCACCATTCGGCTAGTCATTGCCATTGCCATCTCCTCCAATTGGTCCATCAAACAACTCGATGTGAAAAAATGCCTTCTTGCATGGTGATTTACATGAAATTGTTTTTATGGCTCAACCCCAAGGGTATGTTCATCCTCAATATCCCACTCATGTATGTCAATTACATAAATCTCTCTATGGCTTACGGTAGGCTCCTACAATTTGTAGGCTTTTTCCGATTCTGACTAGGCTGCTGATAAGGATGATCGAAGATCAGTTGGTGCTTATTGCATATACATGGGGTCCAATTTAATTTCTTGGAGCTGCAAACAACAACCTACTGTTGCTAGAAGCAACACTGAAGCTGAATATAAAGCTATTGCTAATGCAGCTGCAGAACTTACTTGGTTCAAATCCATACTTACTGAACTCGGTTTACCTTTGCAGCGTATCCCAATTTTATGGTGTGATAACATTGGGGCTACCTATCTCACATCCAATCCAATGTTCCATGCACGAACCAAACACATCAAAATTGATTTTCATTTTGTTCGTGACCAAGTGTCCAACAAAGACCTTGTGGTTCAATTCATCTCTAGCATAGATCAATTGGCTGACGCACTCACCAAACCTTTGCCGCCAAACAAGTTTTGACAAGTTCGACACAATCTGCATGTCCGTGACCTCCCATCCAGATTGAGGGGGCGTGTAGAGAATAAGATCATGCTGGCAGAAATAAATGATGAAGATCAACAATCAAATGTAACCGATGATGAAGATCAACATTTAAAAGCCAAGGAAGTAAATGCAGCAGAGGCAGAGCAGTTCACAGTAACAGAAACATACATTTATTACCGTGATCTTAATATTGTAACAAATACATTGGAAGAAGAAAATGCAGCAGAGGCAGAGCATACGTTAGAAGATGAAAATGCAGCAGGGGGAGCAGTTCATACATTTATTACCATGATTTGATTATTGTAACAGATATGTTAGAATTGTTTCATACGGTAGAATTATGTAACACTATATAGATCACTACTTGTACAGAATATATAACAACTTTCAATATACAAAAATCTTGTCTGTTAAATCAGTATCTTTACATTTTCTTATAAAAATGAGGGTAAGCATATACCAGAATTGGATTAGATCATCTCCTATCGTGTAAAATCATCGCTAGCAAGCAACAATAAGATGGTACAGGTATAATTAAATTTTGTACAAGGCAAGACAAGTGCAACAGTCCTATTAGGGAAGGTGACTATAGGAACATCTGTCAAGCCCAGGAATTTTAAAATTTCATACAAACTGATGGATTTTAAATTTTGGAAACAATTTAATATAAATTTTATTCGTACATAATCACTATGTTAAAAACAGCGTAAAGTATATAGCTGAAGACAACGACTACTTTTCAGTCATGCAACAAATCATTCTACAAAATTAGTAGCATATGTTTTCAAGTGTGAAGACTTTAAAATATGGCGTAATATCTTTCAATTAAGAAGAGTTATGTTTCTTCATTCATCATTTAATTTTCATTTCAATTTTCAATTGCTGATGAAAATTGATCCTCTTTTTTTTTAGCCCTTTACGAAGGGGATTCGATAAGTATTCATTATTTACAGCCACACATTAACATTCCCTGCACTCCAAAAAATCTAAACAGATAAATTAACATTGTTTTCAATCAAATGTTGTTTGCTTCCTAAGAAGTTACTTGTGATGGTAATGCTTCTAAACCGTTCTGTTTAAAGTCTCCGACCCATCTCCCACGTTTATCTTAATCACTGTCTCTTGTTGTTAGTAAACCCTTGTCTTTAGACATCTTTAGAGCTGGCCAATCGACTTTGGGAATCGCAGCTGAAAATTCTATAGAGTTATAACTATTTATGGTATAATATTAGAGGAATAGTAAACCCTTTACGAAAGGGATTTGATAAATATTCATTATTCGCAGCTTCACATTCCGTGCAACCCAAAACAGATACATTAACATTGTTTTCAATCAAATCCTGTTTGCTTCCTAAGAAGTTACTTGTGATGGTAATGCTTCTAAACCGTTCTGTTTAAAGTCTTCGACCCATCTCCCATAGTTATCTTAATCACTGTCTCTTGTTAGTAAACCCTTGTCTTTAGACGTCTTTAGAGCTGGCCAATCGACTTTGGGAATCGCAGCTGAAAATTCTATAGAGTTATAACTATTTATGGGATAATATTAGAGGAATAGTAAACCCTTTATGAAAGGGATTTGATAAATATTCATTATTCGCAGCCTCACATTCCGTGCAACCCAAAACAGATAAATTAACATTGTTTTCAATCAAATCCTGTTTGCTTCCTAAGAAGTTACTTGTGATGGTAATGCTTCTAAACCGTTCTGTTTAAAGTCTCCGACCCATCTCCCACGTTTATCTTAATCATTGTCTCTTGTTGTTAGTAAACCCTTGTCTTTAGACGTCTTTAGAGCTGGCCAATCGACTTTGGGAATCGCAGCTGAAAATTCTATAGAGTTATAACTATTTATGGTATAATATTAGAGGAATAGTAAACCCTTTACGAAAGGGATTTGATAAATATTCATTATTCGCAGCCTCACATTCCGTGCAACCCAAAACAGATACATTAACATTGTTTTCAATCAAATTCTGTTTGCTTCCTAAGAAGTTACTTGTGATGGTAATGCTTCTAAACCGTTCTGTTTAAAGTCTTCGACCCATCTCCCACGGTTATCTTAATCACTGTCTCTTGTTAGTAAACCCTTGTCTTTAGACGTCTTTAGAGCTGGCCAATCGACTTTGGGAATCGCAGCTAAAAATTCTATAGAGTTATAACTATTTATGGGATAATATTAGAGGAATAGTAAACCCTTTATGAAAGGGATTTGATAAATATTCAATATTCGCAGCCTCACATTCCGTGCAACCCAAAATAGATACATTAACATTGTTTTCAATCAAATCCTGTTTGCTTCCTAAGAAGTTACTTGTGATGGTAATGCTTCTAAACCGTTCTGTTTAAAGTCTCCGACCCATCTCCCACGTTTATCTTAATCATTGTCTCTTGTTGTTAGTAAACCCTTGTCTTTAGACGTCTTTAGAGCTGGCCAATCGACTTTAGGAATCGCAGCTAAAAATTCTATAGAGTTATAACTATTTATGGGATAACATTAGAGGAATAGTAAACCCTTTACGAAAGGGATTTGTTAAATATTCATTATTCGCAGCCTCACATTCCCTGCAATCCGAAACAGATACATTAACATTGTTTTCAATCAAATGTTGTTTGCTTCCTAAGAAGTTACTTGTGATGGTAATGCTTCTAAACCGTTCTGTTTAAAGTCTTCGACCCATCTCCCACATTTATCTTAATCACTGTCTCTTGTTAGTAAACCCTTGTCTTTAGACGTCTTCAGAGGTGGCCAATCGACTTTGGGAATCGCAGCTGAAAATTCTATAGAGTTATAACTATTTATGGTATAATATTAGAGGAATAGTAAACCCTTTACGAAAGGGATTTGATAAATATTCTTTATTCGCAGCCTCACATTCCGTGCAACCCAAAACAGATACATTAACATTGTTTTCAATCAAATCCTGTTTGCTTCCTAAGAAGTTACTTGTGATGGTAATGCTTCTAAACCGTTCTGTTTAAAGTCTTCGACCCATCTCCCACGGTTATCTTAATCACTGTCTCTTGTTAGTAAACCCTTGTCTTTAGACGTCTTTAGAGCTGGCCAATCGACTTTCGGAATCGCAGCTGAAAATTCTATAGAGTTATAACTATTTATGGGATAATATTAGAGGAATAGTAAACCCTTTTGGAAAGGGATTTGATAAATATTCATTATTCGCAGCCTCACATTCGCTGCGATCCGAAACAGATACATTAACATTGTTTTCAATCAAATGTTGTTTGCTTCCTAAGAAGTTACTTGTGATGGTAATGCTTCTAAACCGTTCTGTTTAAAGTCTCCGACCCATCTCCCACGTTTATCTTAATCATTGTCTCTTGTTGTTAGTAAACCCTTGTCTTTAGACGTCTTTAGAGCTGGCCAATCGACTTTTGGAATTGCAGCTGAAAATTCTATAGAGTTATAACTATTTATGGGATAACATTAGAGGAATAGTAAACCCTTTACGAAAGGGATTTGATAAATATTCATTATTTGCAGCCTTAGATTGTGAAACACAAGAATAAAGTATACATAGAGGTAGGAGATTTACAAAAAAATAATAATTAAAATGTTGTTATAATACAAAATTTATGAAAAGCAAAAAAAAAAAAACGGGGTCAAAATAGAATTAAGAAGAGATGGGACTATAAATACCCATCTCTTCTTTCAGCCATGTTCAGCAGAAACAAAAGAAAGAGGGGAGGGAGAATTTTGAAATTCATTTCATAAAAAGCAAGAGTAAACACCCAAAAAAATTGTAAACCCATAAGCCTTGTATTTCTAAAGTGGAAGAACACAATTGGGTGGAGAAATAACAAGAAAAAAGTGAAGAAATTGGGGAAGAAAGGAGGAAGAGTGGCTGGGTATTTTCAAGGAGAAGAAGGCTAGGATTCTACCAAAATTGTTAGATTCCATCCAAGTAAGGAGTTCTAATTCCATTTCTATGAAATTAACTTCAATTTGATTAGAAGTTCATGATTGTTCTTGAATTGGGAATTAGGGTTTTTAACACAAAATGTTAGAAAAATGCATAAATGAGTAGGATTTCATGAATAAAGGGAAGACATGGCTGTTATTGATGAGAAATCAAGGATTGAAGATGAATTGGAGATACTTTCTCTTTTTTTCAAAATAGGGCAGTTTCGTTGCCCTGTTTCTTAGGGATATTGGGACCTGAACAATACATAATTCAGGGAGGGTCCCTTCATAGAAGTTGTATCTGGGAGTGTTAGCTTTCCAACAAGTCCAACCCCGTCTAATTTGGAGTTCTGGAACTCTAGATATGGGTAAAACTCTGAGGAGAGGTCAAGCTGTCACCTGTGTTGACAGTTTCGGCCAAGTTGAGAAAACAACAAAAATTTAACCATGTTAAGGGTAGAAAGAAATTGTCCCTTTCCCTTCATATAATGTGTCCTCCTAACGATATTCATAAAATAAAAGAAAGAGAACAAATGGTGATTAAAAAATGAATTCAATGATTGTCCACCATCCTGAACAATCTTTCATCAAGATGCACAAAACTCCTCAAGTTATGCCGTTAACAAGTAGCAAGGCTACACCCTTTATCTCAAGGTGATCTACGATTGAATTCTGTCTTAACTACTAAGCGTCCCTATCTTGCTTCTATTACCCTAATCTTCCATCACCAAGACACACAAGATTAGTGTTGTTAATTTCGTTTTGTTTTGACCAAAACGGTCGAAATGTTTTGTACCAGTTAAAAAACAAGATAAAACGGTGCAATTTTTATCTCGCTTAAAATTTCAACCCGTTCCGGAAATTCCGCCCAAATTTCGGCCGGAATGTTCCGGTTTCGTTTTGCCTGTTCTATTTTGGCCAAATAGTATTTTTTTTAAATAATTAATAATTTTACAATATCAATCACAACTAAGTGTTTCCCCTCATCCTAGAGGTTCCCCATGCTTTCCCTTGTTGAAAGACAAGCAGAATACACAAGTATGAAAGGGATGCAAAGTAAGCACACATAATGTATGAGAAAAATCTCAGCCTTTATTAATCTCATAAACAATGAAAATACACAAATTTGTATGCATTATGCACAAAGATTGCATGCTATGCCCAAAACTCTGCATGTTACTCTGCATTTTACACAACCAAGGCTCCCTAAGTAGTGGGGCATTTTCTCCCCTATGCAACAAAAAGTTCTTATTTACTTCACAACCCCAATACTTCTCAAACTTTAACATCATGTTCATCATCATTCCACTTAAAAGATTATCTCTACTTTTACATAATTGCAACAAGTTTGTATGCATGTAAATTAATTCGTTGAACAAGGAATTTGATGTCACATGCAATGAGCCAGAAAATCTCAATATAACCAAATAAAATATCTTTAAGAACTTCAAAAAAGTTCTATCATTTTCTTAATCCTCCAAACTAAGTAGCCCTATATATTTTTTATTCCCCTTTGAACCAGCCTCCAAAAAGTAACTTATATACCTAGGTTCATTTTCCCCCAACCTTGCAAATATCTTTTCAAATTTTTCAGCAGTTTCTAGCATAAAATAAGTTGAATTCCATTGAGTTGCAACATTCAAACATAATGATTTCTTACATTCTACATGCAACTTCTCTTCACACTTCTTAAATGTAAGTTGCCTAAAAGGTGAAGATCTCACAAACCTAATTGTATTTCAAATATTAACAACTGAAACATTAATGTCTTTTAAGCCATCACACACAATGAGGTTTACGATGTGTGGAAAACATCTAACATGCAAATGCTCATTTGACAATATATTAGTTGGTCATTCTATCATCATATTCTTCAAATATGAAATAGTCATATTATTACAGCTTGTATTATCCACTGTAATAGTCAAAAGTTTATCAATCCCCTAATCAAACAAACAATTCTCAATAACTTCACCAATTATCTCACCCTTATGATTGGAAACTTGACAAAAATTGAGATTTTTTAATGCAAATTCCACTCACTATCAATCCAATAAGGAGTTAAGAACATGTAGTTAATATTTTTGATTGATGTTCATGTATCTGTTATTTAGCATAAACATTGACCCCTAAGAGTTGTCTTTAATCTTTCCTTCTCTTTAACATAAAGTTTCAAACAATCTCTCACAACATTGAAAGGACAAGGAATGTCAAATCTAGGTTGCATGGTTCTAGAAAATAATCTAAACCCCTTACTCTCCATAAAATTAAAAGGCAACTCATCAATTATAAGTATTTTTGCTAGTGTTTGTTTACATTCATCATAATTATAAACTATTTCCTTAAGAGTGTTTATATTATGGTCTCTCAATTCATCCTCCTCTTTCTTACGTTCTAATACCAAAACTTTTTGCTTTTTATTAACCATAAAAGAAAAAAAAAATTCATACTTTTAAATGACTCTATATATTACTTGCTCCATTAATAACAGTATGACATATATAATCATTCCCACAATAATTATATTCAGCTTTACGGGTATTTAGATCACCCATCAAGTTTTGTAAAGTGATCCCAAATTTGTGACTTTTTTCTATCATCAATATTTTTTTTCTTAATATAAGGATTTGAGGTTGTTTAGCTTTGTCATTTGTGGTTGATCCTGCATTGGTTGATGTTGGGATAGTGTTTGAAGTTGGAACATGATGTTGGGGTATTGTGAGTTAATGAAGAATTTTGATTTGCAAGGTTTTCATCTATAATTACCAAAACAAAATATGTTAAATAATAATAATAATAATAATAATAATAATAATAATAATTACCAGTTAATGGCTTGCCTATGTATAAAAGTGAAAAATGAATATACATAGTATCTAATAATGCAGGATTATCAATATGAACCTTGGCATCTGGAGTTTCATGATGGACAAACAATTTCAAATTTTCAATGTCTGGTTTCTATTCCCTCTACCACAGTCATCTGATGCTTATTTAATGTTATCATTTATTAACATAATTAAACTTGTTCTATATACACTTTGTCCATAGAAGTCATCAGAATACAAGTTTCAATCTGCAGACTACAGTTCATCTAAAAAATGGAACAAATAATGTTGTCTTACTTAGTGCAACAATTAGATTACAGTAAGCAGAAAACTTTTGCTTGGCCATGATAAAATAAATTCACCATTCATGAAGCAAATTTAGATTCACCAATAAAATTCACACAAGATAATACAACACAACATTCAAGTTGTATACTTTTCAACTATGTTTTTGCAAGTGGTTTTGACATGAGATAATATAGCACAATATTCAAGCCAAAAATTCTCTTTTGTTTCAGCACATTGTGATCAACATATACACACAAAGTTATCTAATTCTAACATGAGCTCCTCATTATATTTGTCATTCCTACTTTACTTCTTCTAGATGGAGGAGAAACAATCATGAAAAGTGGAAAGGACAATACATGGTGCTGTATAATGGGTCCAAAAAAGAATATTGGAGGAACAGATAAATAGCCAACCCTATATGCTCAAGACAAAGACTTATTGAATTAAGTTGTATTGTGCGCAAGTGCAGCTTCTATAAATTCAGTAAATAAAACCGAAAAAAGAATTTTGGAGAAACAAATTAACAAATATAGGGCCACCCCCTATATACACAAGACATAGATTTATTGAATTGAGCTGTATTGTGTGCAGGTACAACATCCATAAATTCACCAATTAAACCAAAGTGAATTGCAGAATATCATAAAACCCAGACATTAAATTGTATAACAGGACTTCAAATTCAGCAATCTGGAAATTGTATAATATTGACTTCTCTCTCATTTATTATTCATAGACTCTCTTTGATGCACCTGCAGGAAATGATCCAGTGACATTACTGTTGTTTAAGGATTAAGGCAACATTGCACCTAAGGGGGGGGATTAGGTGTAAATACAACAATTAATGCAATTTTAAAATTAATTACTTTAAAGTAAAGAGATAAGAGAGAGATTTCTAACTCGGTTTTTAACGTGGTTCGGCAAGCCTACATCCACAGCTCAAGTACCAACCCGTACTTGAGTATTGTATTCTCTTACTAGTCCAAGTAACAAGATTACAATTCTCGCTTGATGAATCCACACCAAGACTTTTACATCACTTGAAGATATGCCCTCTTCAAGATTTTCCTTTTTCCCACTTGAAGATGTACCCTCTTCAAGATTTTTCCTTGGTGATGTTCCCTCACCAATATCAAGAGTTTTATAATCAACTCTCAAGAGTTTTACAAGGATTGTTTTTGTAACACAACAATACACTATCAATAGTGTGGATATTACAAATTAAGATCTATGATCTCTTTATCTCACTTAATAGCACTTAGAATATTTGAAGGTGTTTAAGTGTAGTGAGAATGAGATTTAATACTCTTTGTGTTAGGATATGAAGATTTAAACACAAATTTGAGTATTAATGAGGATTGATGATATGAAGGTGTTTATGCACTACTAATTGCCTCAATATCAGATATAATAAAAAAATCTCTTAATTTTGCAATTAAGAGGCCTATTTATAAGTTTCAAAGAGAAAATAGCCGGTTCTAGCTGTTTTAGTGCAACTGTCATCTCAAACGGTCGACCGGTTCACAACGGATAAATCAAGTGGTCGACCGGTTCATTTAAAAGCCAGAAAATCAATCTTTTTGACCAAGCGGTCGACCGGTTCACAAGCGGTCGACCGGTTCAACTTAACATGGTCCAAACGGTCGACCGGTTCACTTGGTAAAAACCAAGCGGTCGACTAGTTCAGTTCTAAAGGCAATTTGTCTTCCAAGCGGTCGACCGGTTCACTTGGTAACCCAAGCGGTCGATCGGTTCATGCAGAAACCCTATTTTGACAAATTATCTTTTCTGAATTTTTTGAACCGATTGATTATGATTAAACCTATAATCATCAAACCCTTTTAATGCATGCAATGTGAAGTGTGTGAGTTCATTTTAATTTGTGCTATCAAGTTAGAAATTGAGATTTACATAAAGCACTAAAATGAAAACTTATTCTAAGTCTTCACTTGCTTGCATCTTGGACTTCCTGGAATGATTTCTTCGTGTAATCCATTATGCTTGTTGATGTATTCTTTGTATAATACCTGTTTATAACTTAATCTCATCCAAGCATATTATTAGTCCATTTTCTTTTTATTGTTATCATCAAAAAATATAAAGCATACAAGTATGACATTATATGTCAACAATTACACCTTGTTTCCATAGGAAAGGGTGAGGCTTGGTTAACAGCCAAAACATTGGCCGATATTGGGTATCGTTCCATACTTCCCAAGGAAGTCCTTCACAAACATGGTAATATCATTTTTATAGTTAGCAAATAGGGACAAAATGTCAGTCCCAGTCCCTACTGATAGGAGGAGGAGGAGGAGGAGGAAGAGGAGGAACAACCATATGTAATGAAGTATCACACTCAGCTCTAACCTTTTTCTCTCTTTTTTTTCACATGTAAATGAGATCTAGCTAAAAACTAAGATCTAGGTAACTGAAGGTTTTGCAGTATAAGTGACAAAAAAATATTAATAAACTGATGTGGAGGGCAAATGTATATGACAAAAAAAAGCAGTCTTCCTTTGTTATATGTTATGAATCTCAGTGCACATTCATAAGTTTCAACATAAAATCGGCACAAGAAGATAAGATTGATTGGAGTAAGTCTTGGCTCAGAGCTACATTACCAAACAACATAGTTATTAAAAATAGTGCAGTAGAATTAACTTACTTAGAATGATGAACAATTAGGGATGAGGAAATTGGATGGAAGGATTAAAATGAGTCAATTAATCTGCAAAGTATTGTTGTGTGTGTTTAGTGTTGAGAAAAGGGGCAACGACTTTTATATGATATATTTGATGTTACTTGTTAGTGCTAGGGTTAGGGAATTAGAGATATAAAGTATAAACAGTTAAGGACGTTGGGATTCAGGTTGGGTTGTCTTTTAATTCAAACCAGTTTGGATTGGTTAAGGTTTTACAGTTTTAGTCTAATGAAACCAAGATTGAACCGAATCGAAAGTTTATTTAAATATTCTAATTGGTTTTTTTATTTTTTTGCTCACTCCTAGCAATAACCTAAAGATGTTTGGAGACTTAAAGCAAACAATGATCAAGTAGTTTGAGATGATAGATATCAGTCTTATGACCTACTACCTAGGGATTGAGATCAAATAAGGAAGAGATAGAATATTTGTAAATCAAGAGAAATTTGCAAAGGAGATTCTCAATAATTCAATATGGAGAATTGTGCAAAAATGGATACTCTAATTAAGTGTGGAGTGAAGTTGTCAAAGAATGATAAAGAAAAGCATATAAGCTCTACAACATTCAAAAGATAATTGGGAATTTGAGATATTTGACATGCATTTGTTCACATGTTTTTTTAGATTATAGCTTGCGGGCAGGTTTATGGAGACACTAATTATGACACATCTTAAAGTTTTTAAGCAAGCTCTTTGATATATGAAAGGTAACATAGATTTTGGCTTATTATATGGTTGCTCTATCGGCTTTGATATTAGGGCTTATAGTGATAATGATTAGGTTGGAGATAGAAATGATAGAAAGAGCACTATAAGTTGTCTTCTACATTAGGGCATAACATTCACATGGAATTCGAAGAAGCAATTTATAGTCACATTATCAACTTATAAAGTTAAATATGTAGTTGTCATAACATGTTTTTGTCATTCCATATAGCCAATAAGATTATTGAAAGAGTTACAAATGCCATAAAATAAACCTATAAAAATTTAAAGGGACAACTTATTAGCCATTACATTAGCAAAGAATCCAATATTTCATTATAGAAGTAAGCACACTGACATAAGATTTTATTACCTCAGAGAATGCATTACAAACAAGGAAGTTGAAGTCAAGTATATGATGACCCAAGATCAAATCATAGATATTTTCATAAAGTCATTAAAACATGATGTTTTTGTCGTAATGAGAGATATGATGGAAGTTCTAAGAAACTAAGCTTAAGCAGGGATGTTGAAAATAAACTAGATTTCTATTTTTTTAAATAGAAAAAACAGTTTACCGATTAAGAACTAGTCGATTGATTGAATTTAATGAATATCAATTGAGGAACAATCAATCGGTTAAGTCAATATAACTACTTTTCCTATTTAGAATAGGTTTTTCTTTGTTTAATTTAATTTTTTGTTTGTTTAGGATTTTAAAACTATGAATAGGTCTGTAATAAGAAGCATATACATAAGTGTATGGGAGAGAAAAATATATAAAAGGGAAAAGCACTTGATAAAACATACATTCCTCTCAAAAAAAGAATTTAAAATTCTTTTAACTTTGCAATTTAGCATTGCTATCCATATTAAACTACATCTCTAATTTCCTTCCAGCACTTTAACCTTTAAATAAGCAACAAATTAGCTGCAAATTGGTTTTCAAAATCAAATGACATGCTGAAGATAACTTATTGAGTGATGCAAAGCTCATTTTGGTTGCGATAGGTTATACTCAAGTAAATAAATTTACGACCATGAAACCTTTTATCTAGCAGTGAAGACGGTTGTTTTGAGATTTTCTTAGCTATTCCTGCCGGTCCGGTCCGATGTGCGTAATGACCACGGAGCCCCTCGGTCTGGCAATGTTTTTTGTCGTTTTTGGGGTTTTTTCCCGTTAAATCACTATTAAAAAATGAAAAAAAAAACAGGCGGACGAACTTGCGCGATGCACGAACAAAAAATGACAAGTCCACAGTGCACTGAGTCTGGTGCTTCAGTAAATGTTATATTGTATAATATCACAACAAAGTGGCGTGACATATTCAAAGCATAGTTGTAAAATCCGTTCCGGGTACCGTTCTGGTTTTTTGTTTGGAACGGAACGTTCCGGTTTCGGTGCATTCCGGCATTCCGTTCCGGTTTTGTACTATTCATATTTATTTAATTATATATATGAAAAAAATAAAATATTAATTTAACAAGTATAATTTAAATTCAAGATAAATGAACTTTAAATTATACAATACAAACATAATCTCAAAATTAGAAACATCTTTAAAATTCCAAAATATTATGAAAGTAAAATGTTCTAAAATAAAAGAAAAATACATCAAACATCTTCTACATCATTAATATAAAAATATTAGAATTTCTTATTATGCATCCCAAAAAAATAGTAAATACCATAGTAAGATAATTACAAAGAGAATAGTACTGAAAATCATATGTTCAAAAAGAAAAGTTAAAAACAGATTTTGAAAAAAATAAATAAGTAAAATTCGGAACACAATATGATATAAATAAAAAATCATAAAATCGTAAGTAAAATATTTCTAAATACAATACAACATAATTATGGATATAAAACTTCATTAGTTAAGGTTCATATATAATTCAAAATAATTTAAAAATACATTACAAAACAATTATGTCCATAGAATTTCATTAGGTAAAAACTAACAAATTTAAAATAAATATGTTGATGATATGCTATATAAATTAAAATCAGTCCCATGCCCGTCATTTTCCTCGTTATTTTTAATACATTTATCAAAAGTATTATTATTGAAAGGATTATCAGTACTAATACTGGTGTCAACACTCAACATCGATATTACTAGTACTAGCCCCAACTCTAACAAATTATTTCTACATTAGGATATGAAAATGATTTAAAAACATCAAATTTTTTTAATTTAAAGTAAAAAATAAAAAAAAATCAAGTATAAATTTTAAAGTTAATATTACTGATTTTCAAGAGTGATTCCATGATATATATATATATATAATTGTTATTTTTTTATAAAATAAAGTAATCAACACAACAATTTTAATTTTTTATAATATATATTTTTTATAATTTTTTTAATATATATATTAAAAAAATTATATATATATATATATATATATATAATTTGTCCAATTGTTCCGATGTGGGCTGGACAAATTGTTCTGATGTGGGACAATATAATGTGTCCCACATCATACAAATAAAAGTAAAACACTCTCAATTCTTCTCTTTATTAAATACTTTCATAGTTTCACTCCAAATCTTCACTCTTCTTGTCCCACATCGGACAACTACACTTTTTTCTCAACTTTTCTTCATTAAATACTCGTCTCCACTCCCATCTCCAGAGTCAGCTTCCGCTCTTCAGCTGGAACGGAACACCCGGGTCAGAACCGAGGCGTTCTGGCCGGAATTGGGTCGGAATTTCCGGATCTGACCGGAATTAAAACCGGGGTAAAAATGATCTCGTTTTGTTCCGGTTTTGTGAACGGAACGAAATTTTTCGTCCGTTCCGGCCGGAACGGAACGGATTTAATAACTTTGATTCAAAGTTAGTGTCAGTATTTCTCCATGGCAGGCCGACGAACAGGAGCCACGTGGTGCAGGCGGCCTAACCAAATTGACTATTAGGTAAAGAAGCAGTTACTACTAATCACGTGAAGTGAATGTCATCAAGACCAAGCTGCCATTGAATACGAGGAGGCCCAACGGATGGTGTATTATTGCAGGGTAGATTTTTCTATCACGTAATATTACATATTGTATTTTCTAACTTACTTCTTTACGCCTACCTGTATTGGGTTTTTTAGTATCTAATATTTTTTTATACACATTATTCTATGCATTTAATTTTTAAATCTTAAAGTTGAAGGAGAGATAATTTGGTCTTTTTTGGCACTACCATTTTTGAAAAAATATGAACTTTTTTTATTTTAAATTAAATTTTTTAATTGTTTTTAGATATTTTTATATGCATGTCTAAAATAATTTTTAAAAAATCAAAATAATATATAATATTTTTCTGAACGAAAAACATTTTAAAAAATATTTTCATCAATCAATTAAAATAAATTATCTGATGCATTACCGTTGTAATATATATGAATTTTGGATGATGTAACGTTACATTGCATTAATTTGGGCAAAATTGGGTCACTTTCAAGGTGAGAAAAGTAGAAAACAAAACCAAGTGTGTGAAACCGTTGACAAAATGGGCACCTTAGACCCTATTGGAGACTGAGTGAGGAGTTCATTTCTGTCTGTACGTCCAATTTCATCCTCGGAATTTTATTTTTTATTTAATTATAAAAAGAATTATTTAGTTAGCTAAATATTTTTTTTGCATCAGCTTTACGTATAAATCTCAAAACCTATTATGCATTTCTGTGGTTGAATTTATTTTTTAAAATGTTTTTGTTTATAAATGCATAATTTAAAAAAAAATTATTTTTGACATTAAAATGATCTAAAAATATTAAAATAAAAAATAAATATTTTTTTTCAAAATACTTTTAAAACATAGTGTAAAACCCCATAGTCACCAAACATTTCGAGAAATTCTAGAGTCAATAGGGGTGGAATTGGGGGATGTGAGGCAGGACTCACAACACTCCAAAGTTTGAAATAATCTCTATTTTTCTCAATCAAATGGACCCTTCTAGTTAGAAAAAAAATAATCACATTTTAACCTAAAATCTATAACTATATTGTATAAGTTTTTATGTGTAGAATAAAGTGACTTTTTTTTTTTGAAAAACTAGTATAATGACAAAAAGAAAAATAGTTTAATTAAAAAATATAATTTGTTAATTACAATGATATAAGATATTTGAACAACCAATTACCAAGTCAATAATTGTAGATTGTCATTAGCAAACAGAAACCACCATACAAGACATGGGAAAGACTTCATTATTGGACCCAAGATTGTTTCAGGACGCGCTAGTGGAACCATAATTCTTCCTACGATGGCCCCATCTCAACCCATTCTCCGCTTTGGGAATTTGTATCCAGAACCCCTCGATGGTTTGATTGATCTCATGATTTTCTGCTGGGTTCGCCATTGGAAGCTTCCTGGACCCGCAGCGAATAGTTACCTCCATTAAGTCTTAATCCAACCAGTCTTCTATAATTGCGCAATCCCATCACAAGAAAGCGCTGTCAGTGGGGCAGAAACGGATCTTGAAGCTCACTCTTTCTGCCACTATCTGTTGAATTTATCAATGAAAGTGATGCCCTTATTTCAAATCCATGGAAGAAGAAGAAGAAGAAGATTTCAAATCCATGGAAAAATAACTAATTGCAGGGTCTTTATGAATGAATTACACGTTGTGAGCGTGAAAGGAATACTTTTATTTGCACATCGAATGAAACTGCGTTGGCTTGCTGCTCGTCTTCACTCACAGATGACACACAAGATAGAAACTAATAATCTGGTGTTTTGGTCAAATATAGTTGAAAAGTCAGAAACTAATAATCCGGTGTTTTTTAAAAAAAAAAAAGAAAAGAAAAAACTTGATCGTATATTCAACTGTTGTCAGGAAACATTGAAGTGGGCACCAGCAAACAGCAGCATGGCAATGGTAATGGTTCCGGTCTCCTTGCACTATCCCCATCAGTCAAGAAGGCTCTTCTTCCTTTTTCATACTCAGCTCCTAACTAAAAATCACCCTACTTTTCCCATTGATAAACAAAGCATGCCCGGCACAAATTTCCTGGCATGTACAACGAAAATATAAAAAGAAATTCTATTATATGGTGGTCCCGATGGAGGGATCACAAAATATGAATTTTTGAAAAACTCAAGGTTCTCATGGGAAATCTAAAAATCCTTTAAAAAAGAATCAATCAAATTCAAGAGTACATAGACAAAGAAGAGCAGGAGTAGGAGTAGGAATAGGTAGACTTGAAAGAGTAGGTTGAGGCACGTAGCGAAGCTAATTGGCTGACTGGTTCCATATACAGTAGTAATTTGAGACACAAGTTTGATAAAATAAATTTAAGTGTTATAATAATCAAAAAATAAGTGATTGTGCTATGGATTGATAACTAAAAGAGTCGAAGAGAATGACAGCCTTATTGTAGAAGAGGAGTAAAAAACCATTATATTACTAGTCCATATAAAAACCAAAGAAAATATATTATCTAAAAGTTAAACCAGGACATGGTTTAGTTGCTGTTCACAGTGAGACAAATCATTGTGAATGACAATAGTAAAACTCATTTTTCAGGTCGGTTCGGTTTGTTTCGTTCAGTTCACCGGTATACTATTTTTTTTTGCATTATAAAATAACGATTATATCCATCAAAAAAGATAAAAAAACGACACATGGATGGAGAGGTTTCACGGTAATTGCACAATTCCAGTCCAGTTCGGGTGACCGATTTATTTATTTTTTAATATTTCATTGCACAGTAAAATAACCCTTCTGTCCCTCAAAAAAAACAAAAATCAGGTCTGGCCGGGAGGGGTGCCATAGGAATTTCACACTTTTTAAAAATGGCTAAATATGAATATGTCCCCCAATAAGACAAAATGGAAGAGTTTGATGCAGGGGTGTCACGGTAATTTACCTATTTTTTCATATTTATTCTGACACGGTATTGTTGGTGTGTTGCTAGACAAGTCGTCCGTGCTCACTCGGTTTTCGGACAGCGCGTGCGGCGTACTACAACGTCCAAAAATACTCAACTGACATCTAGAATGATTTTTAGCCATGTTATTTTTCTCCCCGAGCGGCGCGTGTAATTACAGGGTGCCCGGAGACGTGTCAATGGTCGTTTGAATTTTTTCTCTCCTTTTCTCTCTCTTGCCTGCGCAAGCACACATCAGCGCAACTGTTTATTGTGATATTTCAATTTAGTCCCTGAACTTTCGATTGTTTTTTATGTTCCTTATTGCTATTATATAGGATTTGATTTGTTTCAGTTTGGTCTTTCAATTGAAATTAATTATATATTGTAGTGTCATTTAGGTCTTCATTTTTTGAATTTTCAAATTGGTTTGAAATCCCTAATATTTTTCATTTCAAAGTTTGGATTTATTTCAATTTTATCCTTCCATGCAAATTTATTATAAATCCTTAATATTTTCGGTATCAAAGTTTTTTTTTTCATTTTTATCCTTCCATACAAATTAATTATAGATTTCAGTTTCATTTTGGTCCTAATTTTTTTAATTTTCGATTTTGTTTTAAATTATTTAATTTTATAGGTATCAATGTTTAGATTTATTTTAATTTTGTCCTTCAAATTAAATTTATTATATATTTATTTTTTATTTTGGCCCTTATACTTTTAATCTTGGATTTTATTTTAATTCCTTTTTTTATATATATTTCTTACATAGTTTCTATTTCTGTCCATCTTTATATGTACATGCTCTTAGTTTTTGTTTTAAATTTTTCTTTATTTCCAATGTTATTAAGGTTTTTTTTATTTAATGTTCAAATTTTAATATATGCTGGTTATCATTTGAAATTTAATAATTATTATGATTTATCTTCTTTTTTTTCCTTCAAGTCAAATAATTTCTTAAAATCTCATAATATTTAATTTTATTTTGTCATTTATTTTGTTTTTTAATTGTTTTTTTTTGTTAATATTGTTAGGTGTTGAATTTTCTAATTATTATAGATAAGACATTCAAAATAATGATAATGAATATTTGTTAGTTTTGTTTTCTTTTAAATATGTCATACTAATTATATATTTTGATATTTATTTAAAATCAGCGCCTTAAAATATATATTTATATATATATATATATATATATATAAAATGACCTATTAATTATTTTTGAAAAATAATAATTTACTATCATTATTATAAAATATTTTTAATATAATAATATGAGAAATAAATCTTAAAAAAACAATGTTTTTTTAAACAATCATTACGATGTCATCGATAGTATGACAAATAATAATTAGAATATTAATTATGTATAGTAATATTTATAATGATAGCTATAATAATTGTGACAAAAATTAATTGGTCAATTTTTTTTTTAAATAACTTTTGTGTTTTTTTTATGTGTGATATTTCAGATCTCATATCATGAGAAAAAAAAATGAAACCACATGTAGACAAGACAGGTAGAAAAATTATGCCTAATTATCTATAATAATAAATAAAAAATTATCTTGCGTTTCGCCACAGCCGGGACCAAATTTTTTAACATGTAATAAAATTGTTAATGTTCCTAAATTTTTATATATATTTTTTAGGGACTTTTTCCTTAAAAAATAGTAGTGACTAATTATATATTGTGATAGTTTTTTATATTAATGTCTTAAAATATATATATAAAAAATTGAAAAGACTTTTCTTTATAAATCTCAAATTAATTTAATCTCAATGTTCTAAATTTTTTTTAATATAATAATATGAAGAAAAAATCTGGAATTTGTTTTTTGATAAATTTTAGCAATTGCATTTTTGCTATCTGTCAAATAAATTATTTGTCAAATAGTTAAAACATGCCCAACAAACCATTAATATGTTGCGGGCAATAAATAATATATCTTTAGTTAATTTGATCAATTGTGATTTTGCTATCTATCAATTAAATTATTACTAATTAGTTAAAACAAAACCACCAATCAAATTGTTTAGTGCATAAAACAAATTACTCATCTGCGCTAAAATTCAACTATTGTACAATCTACCGATGAAATAATTATCAAAACAGTTTTAATAGTAGCAACATTCAATCACTTTTAGGCGGAAAAAAACCTCTTTCTAACAAATTCTATTAATTACAATTTTACTAATTAAATATTAAAACAATCAATTACAACATGTATAAAATCAATCAATTTTCTACATAGAAAAAAGTCTAGATAAAGCATTCAAAATAATGATAATGATTATTTTTAAGTTTTTTTTTCTTATAAATATGTGAGACTAATTATATATTGTAAACTCTCAATTTTATTAGTTATTTTATAAAAAAATTTATGTTTCTCAATAAAATGGACCCTTCTAGTTAGAAAAAAATCACATTTTAGCCTAAAATCTATAACTATATTGTATATGTTTTTATTTGTAAAATAATTTTTATATCTCATTATTCAACGAGTAATTATAAAAAAAATTAATTTAAAAGATGTAGACACAAGAAAAATAATAATTTAATTAAAAAATATCATCTGTTAATTACATATACCTCTCTTCTTAAATACATCTATTAATAAACTATTAGTAGTTGTTGTTCGATTACTCTAGAAAAAGATATTTTTTCATAAATAGTAGAATAAAGTGACTTTTTTTTTTTGAAAAACTAGTATAATGACAAAAAAATATATCATTTTAATTAAAAAATATCATATGTTAATTACAATGATATAAGATATTTGAACAACCAATTACCAAGTCAATAATTGTAGATTGTCATTAGAAAACAAAAACCACCATACAAGACATGGGAAAGACTTCATTATTGGACCCAAGATTGTTTCAGGACGCGCTAGTGGAACCATAATTCTTCCTACGATGGCCCCATCTCAACCCATTCTCCGCTTTGGGAATTTGTATCCAGAACCCCTCGATGGTTTGATTGATCTCATGATTTTCTGCTGGATTCGCCATTGGCAGTTTCCTTGATCCGCAGCGACTTAGTTACCTCCATTAAGTCCTAATCCAACCAGTCTTCTATAATTGCGCAACCCCATTACAAGGAAAGCGCTGTCAGTGGGGGCAGAAACGGATCTTGAAGCTCACTCTTTCTGCCACCACCTGTTGAATTTATCAATGAAAGTGATGCCCGTATTTCAAATCCATGGAAGAAGAATGATAGGCCACTGATGATCCCAAATATTGGGGATGAGATAACCAACGTGGGAAAAAGGGAGAGTGGAGCATGATATGGCAGAAGTGGGGAGAAGTTGAAGCTGTTACAGACTAACGTGGGAGGATTGTGGCAGTTACTTGTTATTTTTAATTGCATTTGTTAATTTTAATGTTGCTATTATGGTATTCAGTTATTTCTTTCAGCAGTTACGTTGTAGCATTGGCTTATATAAGAAGCCAAGAACCTTAAGTGAATTTAAGAAAAGATTTGTTAACAAATTGGTACATTCTCACCAAAAGATAATCTCTCTACTCTTATTGCTTTTCACCACAATTTATCAGGGACCTATCAGAAGTTGAAGCTGTTACAGACTACGAGCCAAACGTGGGAGGATTGTGGGAGTTACTTGTTATTTTTAATTGCATTTGTTAATTTTAATGTTGCTATTATGGTATTCAGTTATTTCTTTCAGCAGTTACGTTGTAGCATTGGCTTATATAAGAAGCCAAGAACCTTAAGTGAATTTAAGAAAAGATTTGTTAACAAATTGGTACATTCTCACCAAAAGAGAATCTCTCTACTCTTATTGCTTTTCACCACAATTTATCAGGGACCTATCAGAAGTTGAAGCTGTTACAGACTACGAGCCAAACGTGGGAGGATTGTGGGAGTTACTTGTTATTTTTAATTGCATTTGTTAATTTTAATGTTGCTATTATGGTATTCAGTTATTTCTTTCAGCAGTTACGTTGTAGCATTGGCTTATATAAGAAGCCAAGAACCTTAAGTGAATTTAAGAAAATATTTGTTAACAAATTGGTACATTCTCACCAGAAGAGAATCTCTCTACTCTTATTGCTTTTCACCACAATTTATCAGGGACCTATCATTGGTATCATAGCCCGGTTTCATGGGGACTAACAAGGAGCGAATTGAGCAATTAGAGTCTGGACTGGGTGCAGTTCAGGACAGGCTTCAAAGAATGAAGATTGGGATGAATGATAAACTCCACCATATGGAAGAAGTCCTCAATCGACTTACAAATAAATTGCTTGGCCTTAATATTGCGAAGGCATTGCGTAGTTGCAGTGCAAGTACGGGTGATATTATCAGCACCACAGAGAGGCTCAAAGAGGAACTCGAAATCACCAGTCAGAGACAAGATGTTGTACCCTCCTTCCTTCGCGATTACCAGCTCTCAAATCAAGAGATCAATGCTCTTAGGGATGAGGATCTCAATGACAACTTCTTCAAGGCTCTTTCTCATGTTCAACAAATCCACGCTAATTGCAAGGTTCTGCTGCGTACCCACCATTAGCTTGCGGGTTTGGAGCTCATGGATATGATGGCTATCTACCAAGAAGGAGCCTATGAGCGCCTTTGCAGGTGGGTTCAGGCAGAGTGTAGGAAATTGGGTGACAATGATAATCCTGAAGTTGATGAGCTTTTGAAAATAGCTATACGTTGGCTCAAGGAAAGGCCTGCTCTTTTTAAGTACTGTGCAGAAGAGGTAGCAAATATGAGGCACAATGCACTGTTTAGAAGATTTATTAGTGCTCTCACACGCGGAGGACCTGGTGGAATGCCAAGACCTATTGAGGTTCATGCTCATGATCCATTAAGATATGTAGGTGACATGCTAGAATGGTTACATCAGGCCTTGGCATCTGAACGAGAACTTGTTCATGCCCTACTTGACCCAGATGCAGTGGTAGATACTGGGTCAACTGTAAACCGATTCTCCAAGAGTTTGGAGAATGGGACTGGAAAGACAGAATCTGACCTAACATTTGTTCTGGATAGAATTTTCGAAGGAGTTTGCCGGCCTGTTAAAGTTAGAGTTGAACAAGTTTTGCAGTCACAACCTAGTCTCATAATTGCATGTAAACTCAGTAACACACTGGAATTTTACAGCTACACTATCTCTGATTTACTTGGGAGAGATACAGCTCTGTGTTATACACTTTGGGCACTGAGAGATGCTGCTCAGAAAACGTTTTTGGACATTCTGAAAAGTCGGGGAGAGAAGCTTTTACGATATCCTCCCCTTGTTTCTGTTGATCTTTCCCCACCAAAAGCAGTGAGGGAAGGAGTCTCGGTTCTGCTTGAAATAATTGAAACCCACAACGGCATGATGGTTCCTGCTACAGGGAAGAAGCCTGATTTTGATCCAGTGATCTCTGCTTTACTTGACCCTATCATTCAGATGTGTGAGCAAGCTGCACAGGCACACAAGTCCAAGGGTGTTGGCCATGCATTAAGAAGAAGAATGACTTCTGACCCTGGCCAAATTAGTAAATCATCAGTCGATGCTCTCTTGTCAAATAACAGCCCTGCAACATCATCCAAGAATAGTGAAAGTCCCTCCAAAATATTCCTCATCAATTGTTTATGCGTCATCCAACAACCGCTATCCAGGCACAAGGTTGCAGCTGGCTATTTAAAGAAATTGGGACGAAATGCAGACGTGATCCATGGACCTTGAGGACAAGTGTCCACTTGTTGGGAGAGGTATTGATAGGCCACTGACGCTCACACAGAATGACCAAGCCAAATCCCAAATATTGGGGATGAGATAACCAACATGGGAAAAAGGGAGAGTGGAGCATGATATGGCAGAAGTGGGGAGAAGTTGAAGCTGTTACAGACTACGAGCCAAACGTGGGAGGATTGTGGCAATTACTTGTTATTTTTAATTGCATTTGTTAATTTTAATGTTGCTATTATGGTATTCAGTTATTTCTTTCAGCAGTTACGTTGTAGTATTGGCTTATATAAGAAGCCAAGAACCTTAAGTGAATTTAAGAAAATATTTGTTAACAAATTGGTACATTCTCACCAGAAGAGAATCTCTCTACTCTTATTGCTTTTCACCACAATTTATCAGGGACCTATCAAAGAAGAAGAAGAAGATTTCAAATCCATGGAAAAATAACTAATTGCAGGGTCTGTATGAATTAATTACACGTTGTGAGCATTAAAGGAATAATTTAATTTGCACATCGAATGAAACTGCGTTGGCTTGCTGCTCGTCTTCACTCACAGATCACACACAAGATAGAAACTAATAATCTGGTGTTTATCACACTGGTGTTCTGGTCAAATATAGTTGAAAAGTCAGAAACTAATAATCTGGTGTGTTTTTTTTTAAAAGAAAAGAAAAGAAAAGAAAAGAAAAAACTTGATCGTATATTCAACTGTTGTCAGGAAACATTGAAGTCGGCACTGGTAAACAGCAGCATGGCATGAATATTGCCACCATCTTTGGCCGTACAATTAAGAAAAAGGGAGGCTTGGCTATGGTAATGGTTCCGGTCTTCCTGCACTATCTCCATCAGTCAAGAAGGCTCTTCTTCCTTGTTCATACTAACCTCCTGACTAAAAATTACCCTACTTTTCCCATTGATAAACAAAGCATGCCCGGCACAAATTTCCTGGCATGTATAACCAAAATATAAAAAGAAATTCTATTATATGGTGGTCCCGACGGAGGGATCACAAAATATGAAATGTTGAAAAACTCAAGGTCTCATGGGAAATCTAAGCCCATTAAAAAAGAATCAATAAAATTCAAGAGAATATAGGTACACAAGCACTTTTATAAAATTATTTACAAAAAAAAAAGAAGCAAGATGGTTAAAGATATACCCAATAAGATAAAGGACATAGACAAAGAAGAGGACGAGGACGAGGTAGACTTGAAAGAGTAGGGTGAGGCACGTAGCGAAGCTAATTGGCTGATTGGTTCCAAAGACAGTAGTACTTTGAGACACAAGTTTGACAAAATAAAATTGAAGTGTTATATATATATATATATATATATATATATATAAGTCATTGTGTTATGAATTGATGGAATCCAACCAAAAGAGTTGAAGAGAATGACAATTTATTGTAGAAGTGGAGTAAAAAACCATTATATTACTAGTCCATGACGAACAAATAAAAACCAAAGAAAATATATGGTATCTAGACGATGAAGCCAATAATCATATACATGGAGACAAAGACAAGTTTATACAGTTTGATAAATCAATTAGAGATAATATGGAATTTGCAAATCATTCAAATGTTTCCATCAAGGAAAAAAGTATAATTATGATTCAAATGAAAACAAGGAGTCATTAATTTATTGATAATGTTTATTATATCCCAAATATAAAAGCAATATATTGTGTTTGAGACAATTATTGGAGAAGGGTTATGCGATTAAGATGAAATATCATACTTTAACATTACTTGATACCTAATGAACGATGATTGCAAAGGCAACCATAACAAAAAAAACATAATAATTTTTTGAAACATAGAGACATATATGCCTAAATATTTAAAAACATGTGTGAAAGATGATTCTTGACTTTGGCATATAAAATTTGGGCATGTAAACTTTGACAACCTAAAGATGATGGTATAAAATAAGATGTTAAAGGGTCTATTATCCATTGAACATTCAAATCAATTCTATGAAGAATGTCTAGTAGGCAAACAATTGCGCAAGAGCTTTCTAAAAGAGCTTACATCTAGAGCAAGTCAACTCCTAAACGAGATACTTGCATATATATATGGTCCTATTTAATCATGCTTATTTGGTAAAAATAAAATATTTTTTACTTTTCATTGAAGATTACAATAGAAGAACATGGGTATACTTTTTAAAGGAAAAGTCTAATGTATTTAGTTATTTTAATAAGTTTAAGGCATTAGTTGAAAAAAAATGGTTATTCTATAAAATCACTTAGTACGGATAAAGGGTGAATTTTGTTTTAATGAGTTTTATAAATATCAATGTATAAAAAAACTCCTAGAAATGCTTAGGTCCCTACAATAAATGGCATGGTGAGGAGAAATAATAAAAACATCCCCAATATAAAAGAAAAACATGTTCAAAACTAAAAAGATGTCAAAAAAATTTTAGGGTTGAAGTTGTAGATCATGTTGTTTACTTGTGAAATAAGTGTCTTATGAAAGGCTTAAATGACATGACTCTATAAGAGGCATAGAATACAAGAAAACCAAGTGTTGCACACTTGAAGATGTTTGACAGCATTGACTATGTGCATATAGATGATCAAGGATCAAGCTAGATGATAAGAATAAAAATATAATCTTTGTGGGTTACGAACAAAAGTACAAATGATATAAGTTTTATAACTCCAATGAAGAAAAGATTATGATTAGTAGGGATGTCAAATTTGATAAAGAAGGAGAATACAATTTGAAGGTAGATGATGGTGAGAAATATGATTTTATATTAGTTCTTGATGAAAAGAATGAGAGATATAAAGATCATCAAAATCTGTTACACCTTCACAGTCATCAATAAACTCAAATTCACCTTTATCTTCTTCTTCTTCTAGTGAAAGTTCAAGTAGTGACAGCTCATCTATCCCACCAAAAGAGATAATGAATCTCGATAACTTATATAAGGTAACTAATTCAATTGATGATGATTTAAAATTATATCATCATCTTGCCACATGTGAACCTGTAGTTTTTGAAAAAAAAACAATATTGTATGAAAAATTGAGAATTGCCGTGGATAAGAAGATTATATCAGTTGAGAAAAATGAAATGAAAATTGGTTCCTAGACTTAAAGGAAAAGAGCCAATAGGTCTCAAGTGGATGTACAAAGAAAATAAGGATGGCAAAGGAGAAGTAGAGAGATACAAGACGAGATTAGTAATAAAACATTATAATCAAAAGTAAAGGATTAAGTATGATGAAATTTTTACCTGAATTTCTAGATTGGAGACCATTTTATTGATAATTTCCACAACTACCCAACATAAATGAAAGATTTACCAAATAGATGTCAAGTCGTTCTTTCTAAATGGCTTTCTTAAAGAAAAAAATGTTTATATTAAGTGACCTATGGGTTATAAAGTGAAGGGACATAAAGACAAGGTTTTAAATTTTGAACAAAACCTTGTATGGATTGAAGTAAGCCCTAAAAGCATGGTATAGTCATATTGATAGTTATTTCATGAAGAAAAGATTTGTAAAATGCCCTTGTAAATATGTTATATATATAAAGATAAAAGAGAGTGGTGATATTCTTATTGTATCCTTGTATGTGGATGATTTGATCTTTACAGGCAATAACTAGGGCGTGATCATTTTTGGTTCGGTTCGGTTCAGTTTTTACTTCAAAAAACAACCAAATCAAAATTATCACAAATGACAAAAAAAAAGCCAAAATCGAAATGAATCTGGTTTCAACCAATCAGATTCAAATTCAATTTTTAAATTTTAAAAACCACTTAGACCTATGTTTTTTTGTGCTTTTTTATGGGCTTTTAATGGGCTTGTAATTGATGTTACTAATGTTTAATTTTGTTAAAAGATTACAATATATTTTTAATTTTTTTTCCATGAATATTCATTTATATTAAATTGTTTTAGTGTTAATCTTGTGTTTATTAAGTGTTTTTGCCTTTCTAATAGTATTGTTTTGTTTTCTTTTAGTAAGCAAGAGTTACAAGAGTTTAAATACAACATATCAATGATTTACATGCACATAAAAAAACACCAAGGAAAAAACAAATCTTTACTTTGCACATCATCTCCATCAAGAAGCACATCAAGAACATTGCACTTATGATTCCCTTAATATATTGGATACTTGGGGGGGGGGGGGGGGGGGGGGGGGCGGGGGGGGGGGGTGGAAATTCAAAATATAGAATTATAAAATTATAAATACAAATGCAGGATTATCAATATAAACCTTGGCATTTGGAGTTTCATGATGGACAAACAATTTCAAATTTTCAATGTCTGGTTTTTATTCCCTCTAACACAGTCATCTGATGCTTATTTAATGTTATCAGTTATTAACATAATTATACTTTTTCTATATCACTTTGGCCACAGAAGTCATCAGAATACAAGCTTCAGTCTGTAGACTACAGTTCATCTAAAAAATGGAACAAATAATGTTGCCTTAGTGCAACAGTTGGATTATAGCAAGCAAAAAACTTTTGTTTGACCATGATAAAAACAAATTCAACATTCATGAAGCAAATTTAGATTCACCGATAAAATTCACACAAGATAATAGAACACATTCAAGTTGTATTGTTTTCGACTCTGTTTCTGCAAATGGTTTTGACATGAGATAATACAGCACAACATTAAAGCCAAAAATTCTCTTTTGTTTCAGCACACTATGATCAACATATTCACACAAAGTTATCTAATTCCAATAGGAGCTCCTCATTATATTTGTTAGTGCTACTTTACTTCTTCTAGATGGAGGAGAAATAAGCATGAAAAGTGGAAAGGACAATACATGGTGCTGATATAATGGGTCCAAAAAAAGAATATTTGAGTAATAGATGAATGGCCAACCCTATATGCTCAAGACAGAGACTTATTGAATTGAGCTGTATTGTGTGCAAGTGCAACACCCATAAATTCAGTAAATAAAACCAAATGAAGAATTTTGGAGAAACAGATTAACAGATATAGGGCCACCCCCTATATACACAAGACAAAGATTTATTGAATTGAGTTGTATTGTGTGCAAGTGCAGCATCCAAAAATTCAACAACAAAAAAAACAAAGTGAAGTGAAGAATAACATAAAACCTAGACATGAAATTGTGTAACAGGACTTCAAATTCAGCAATCTGGAAATTGTATAATATTGACTTCTCTCTCATTTATTATTCGCAGACTCTCTTTGATGCACCTGCAGGAAATGATCTAGTGGGGGCGTTAAACCTTGGTTCCATGGGAAAGGGTGAGGCTTGGATCGACAGCCAAAGCATTGGCCGATATTGGGTATCGTTCCATACTTCCCAAGGAAGTCCTTCACAAACATGGTAATATCATTTTGTAGTTAGCGAATAGGGACACAATGTCAATCCCAGTCCCTATTGATAGGAGGAGGAGGAGGAGACCACCATATGTAAATACGTATCACACTCAGCTCCAACCTTTTTCTCTCTTTTTTTTCACATGTAAATGATATTTAGCTAAAAACTAAGATCTAGCTAGAAACTGAAGGTTTTGCAGTATAAATGACAAAAACATATTAATAAAGCTGATTTGGAGGGCAAATGTATATGACAAAAAAAAGCAGTCTTCCTTTGTTATATGTTATGAATCTCATTGCACATTCATAAGTTTCAACAGTAACATCGGCACAAGAAGATAAGATTGATTAGAGTAAGTCTTGGCTCAGAGCTACATTACCAAACAACAATTAGGGATGAAGAAGCTGGATGGAAGGATTAAAATGAGTCAATTAATTTGCAAAGTAATGTTGTGTGTGTGTGTTTAGTGTTGAAGAAAAGTGGCAGCGGCTTTTATATGATACTAGCCGCTTACCCGCGCCTCGTTGCAGCTGGAACCATATTTTTCAACGCAAAAAAATATTAATTATGTAAGGTTTTTTTATTATAAAATAAATTTGAGCAAAATAATAAAATTTTGCAGAACTCCTATGAAGTGCAAGTTTCCTATAAAATATATGAATTTTAAATAGATATAAATTTATGTGTTTAGTAGGTTTCAACAAAATCACCAGCATAAAATTATCATCATTATTAAAAATAAAAAAGATTCAGATACCTGAATTATCGAATTCACTGTATTAGGATTAGTTCATTTTATAATCAAATTTAAATTAAACACAACAAATAAAATATAAATTGTGAAAACACCTGCAATAATCAAATAAAAAAAATAAGTAGTTAATTTTCTATTTACAAAACGAAAAAAACATCAATAAAAATTCATCCATACGTTACCATCATTATCATGACTATAATAGTTAAAATTATTATCACTATTATATCCCAAACAATTAAAATATTTAAATTGCCCCAAAAATAAAAATAAAAGCAAAATATTTTTACAAAAAAAATAATCACTAAAATTATCATTATTATTGCGCAAAGAATAAAATCATAAAATCATCTTACCTGAAAAATAGATAAAACTAACAGAAAACACAAAAAAAAACAAAGGGAAAAATGAAGAAATGTTATTTTTAAAATGATCACCAATACAAATTAAAATTTCAGGATTGAACCGAATAAAAATAAAACCCCAACAAAAAATAAAACGACAAAAATTAGAAACAAAAACTAAAAGCATAGGAGCATAAATACGGGTAAAAAAAAATATTGTCCAAGAAGGACTGGAAAAACAAAATAAATTAATACCAAATAAAAAATTAAAAGAATAAGGGCAAAAAAAAAATTTAATTCCAATTGAAGGACAAAATTGAAACAAATAAAAACATTGGGACCAAAACAAATAAAGGCATTTTAAAAAAAATTGCAGTGTAATTTTGTTGAAAAATTAAAAGAATAAGGACCAAAATGAAAAGTAGCATATATAACCAATTTTAATTTGAGGACTAAATTAAAACAAATTAAAACAAATTAAAACTTGCATACCAAAAAAATTAAAGGAACCAAAAATGTAAAGAATAAAGAGTGGAATAAAAACCAACATATATAATCAGTTTCAATTGAAAGGGACAATTGAAACAAATCAAAATTTTCATTGAAGAAATTATTGCTACCCAATTTTTAACCCACTTATTTTTATGTTTTGGAAAAATATAAAAAATATCAAAAAAGACAAAAATCCAAAAATATCTTGATACAGGGGCAAAATTGAACAAATTGAGAGTTTAACGGTCAATTGAGAGTCAAATCGCACAGATTGGAAACTAGGGACCAAATTAAAAAAGGTGCGCAAGCTTAAGGCCGCTTTTGAAATTTTGGCTAGAAAAATTCTATAAATAGAGTTTGTTCAGCCACAATTAAGGGACCAAAAACCAAAAAAAAAAACTCATACACTCAAAAAAAACCCTAAACCTAAAAAAACCCGAACCCTAATTTTTCTCTCCATTTTTGGGGCTGCAGCCGCCACCCCCATCATGGCAGCTGCAACCCCTCCCCATTTCTCTTCCCTTTTCCGTCCGTCTCTCCTTTTTCACCAAGCTCCAACCCCCACTCTACCTCCTTTCCTTTCCGGCCAACCATTATTTCATCTCTTCTCCAACCAGCCCCCACGATCTCCCCCCTTTCCTCACTCTCCTCTCTTCCTCCAGCCGAACAGAACAGCCCCTTTGCTCCTTTTCTTCTTCTTCTTCTGCAACTGCAGCCACCGGCCGACCATCCTCTTCACTGCCTCGACAACCAGTCTCCACTTCCAGCCTGCCTCCGTCAGCCACCAGCAGCCCCACGGTCTCGCTCCTCCACTTCCAGCCTGCCCCTGCCAGCCACCATAGCAGCTCTCGCTTCCAGCCTCCCTTCCTGTCAGCTCTTTTCTCCAGCAACAACTGCCCACGACAAACCCATCACCGGCCAACAGATTGTCACGAACTGGAAAAGGAGGAGTTGAAGATTAACAGGGGGACTGAAACTAGATTTGAGAATTTAAATTCATTAGAGTAAACGACTACGTTTGTGCAGCCTATTTGTTTTAAATTTCCTTAACCAAGTTGGCAATGTCATGTGAGTGTGCCACGCTGGAGTTTGTTATCCTGCCTTTTAAATTCCCTACTGCTAGTGACAGAGGACACACAAGAAATATACCAGAATTTCCAGTCCTTCTCCCTTGCTCTTATTCTCTGTCTCACGCCGAGTGCGTGTTCTCCTTATCTTCTTCCTTATTTCCTTGTTTTCTCAAACCTTTCTCCCCTGTTTTCCTGAAGAATTTCTAACTCGCAGCAAAGTGGTATCAGAGCCGTCGTCTTTGGATTAACAAAATGGCACCAGAAACCAGATCCCAAGACGTGAGGAGAATGGAGGAATCTTTGGAAGCTGGTAACCAAAGAATCAATGGGATGGAGACCAAATTGCATGCCCAATCAGATGACCTAGCACAACTTAAGGCTATGATGAAGGAAATGGAGACCCAACAAATTGTCATTAAACAAACACTGCAAACCTTAGCTGGGGAAGCAAGTTCTTCACAGGGCAATCTAACTCCCTAACATGCTCCCCCAGCCAACCACCAAGACTGGGCAGGGGAAGGTTCACAGCCTAACTGTCGATCACGCAGACCTAGGAGAGACTTCCCTCCCTTTGAGGGGGAAGAGGTGCACAAATGGTTGTACAAATGCAACCAATATTTTGACTTGGAAGAGATACCTGAAGCTGACAAGTTGAAGTTAGCTTCGTATTACTTGGATGGAATGGCCTTTTATTGGCATCAGAATTACACCAGAAACTTGGAAGGACAAGAGCTTACATGGTTAGAGTATGTGGATGCCTTGTGCTATCAGTTTAGAGGTCAAAGGGATCCATTAGAGGAGCTCACCGAACACAAGCAGGAGGGTGACTTAGAGGGCTATATCAAGGACTTTGACATGCCGTGGAACAGGGCACAAATCTCCGAGAAGCAGGCCTTGGTGTTCTTCTTAGGGGGTTTGGAAATAGAGATTAAGAATCTGGTGAAGATGTTTGAGCCTAAATCCCTCAAACAAGCCTATAACTTAGCCAGGTTACACAACAATACCCTTACATATCGAAAAGTGACCCCCCATTACTCAAAATCACAGTGTCAGGTAACTCCTAACGCTCAACCTGCAAGATTCAATTATTCAGCAAACGCTCACCAAACAAACCCCAATCCTTTGAAAATACCCTTACTGCCTACTCCCACCGACTTTACCCCTAACAACCAGAAACCTATTAAACCAATCAGGACCAAAAAAATGGATGACAAAAGGGCAAAAGGGCTGTGTTTTTGGTGTGATGAGAGGTTTGTACCTGGGCATAGGTGCAGAAATCGTAAGTTATATTCATTATACATTATACATAGTGGAGGATGATGGAGACAACATAGAAGAGGAGGTTCCCTCACTTTCACCTTGAGGACAACAGCCACCGGCCACCAGCCACGACCACTTTCCCTTCCCTCTCCGGCAGCCTGCATAACAGCAGCAGCTACTGTCTCTCTTCCCTTTGTCTCTCTCGTTCAGCTCACTCTCTCTCTCTAAAAATTTGCAGCCATCGTTCTCTCTCTCTCTCTCTCTCGGTCAGCAACGGTAGCACCAACTCAGACCCCCCAGCACCACCTCGTCATCACCATCATCTCCACCTCAATGCCAGTAGCCTAGCCACCTCCTTAGGCGAAGGTAGTAGCAGCAGTAGGCGTAGTAGCAATGCAAGCTGGCCAGTTTCCGACGCCTCCTCCGACTACCACAGGCCACCATTTCTGATGCCACAACGACCGGAAGAACCACCTCGATCTCCTCTACCCAACGGTATTAACAGGTACACTGTTCGTCACACTCGAAAATCCTCCATGTTACTGTAGCCTTCGTTTTTGCATGCAGGGGAGTGAATTAATTCACTCCCCGCCCACTGTCCATTGCATGTGGACAGTGGGCTGGTTGGGCCGGGCTTTGTGCTTGGCCTGACTACTTTGAAAAGGCAGGCTTCCAGCCCAAGATGAGTGGGCTGGCAGCCCACATGCTGGCAGCCAACCCACCAAGAAAAAAATAAAAAAAATAAAAAAATAAAAAATACAAAGTTTGCAAAAATATTTTTGTAAAAACAAAAACAAAAATGTGTTGTTTTCGTGCATATGACCAATATGCTAACATATTTTGAACATTCCTTTCCAAAAAATATATTCCGAGTTTAAAGAAAAATGTTTTTTTAGCATGAATTACGTAAACAAAGAAAAATCATTTTCTCGTATTTTTGGATTTTACAACATGTTTGTAAGATCCAAAGGGTATTGGCCAATATTCCAAAAATATCAAAATTTTATTTTTGGGGATTCACATTATTCACTGTTGATATTTGGATAAATAAATCCTAAAGGGGTTAATATCCAAAATATTGGCAGGGAAATTCGTTATAATTCACTATTGATATTTGGGTAAATAAATCTTAAAGGGGTTAATATCCAAAATATTGGCGGGGATAATTCGTTATTATTCACTGTTAATATTTGGGTAAAGAAATCCTAAAGAGGTTGTTATCCAAAATATTAGCGGGGATAATTCGTTGTTATTCACCGTAAATATTTGGATAAAGAAACCTTAAAGTGGTAAATATCCAAAATACTCTTACGGGAATAATACGTTATCGTCATTTAACCAATATATTTTTAAAAGATCAATATCATAGCAATCATAAGACAAACCAAAGCACCAAGCAGCTTACCTTAGGTAGGGCGTACTAGGAGTGTTAAAACCTTCCCTTTACGCAACCAGTCCCTTGCCTTAGAATCTCTGAAAGACCAGTTAGGCCTAGTAACCATAATACTAGGTGGCGACTCTCTTTTTCACAAAAATAAAGATAAAGCCCCGACATGAATTCCTCGGCTCGCGGGGAGAGTCATCACGACGCCGCGCTCTCGCGGAGGGTACAACAATTTGCATACGGCCAAAGCGTTTTCTGAAAATTTATCTTAGATTTAATAACAAGTTTATTAAATCATGAGAATTTGGCTTATATTAAAACAAATCGTGAAATTAATTCATGAGGATTAATGGTTAAATTCAGGTAGTAAATGTCGAACCTACAAGTAGGCTAGCATTTAAATATCTAGAAATAACCAATAAAATTCGCAGGATTATTCTGAGCAGTGACCAATTTTTTGTGAACCGGTCTACATTGAAAAATCACAAAATTAATTCATGAGGATTAATGGTTAAATTCAGGTAGTAAATGTCGAACCTACAAGTAGGCTAGCATTTAAATATCTAGAAATAACCAATAAAATTCGCAGGATTATTCTGAGCAGTGACCAATTTTTTGTGAACCGGTCTACATTGAAAAATCACAAAATTAATTCATGAGGATTAATGGTTAAATTCAGGTAGTAAATGTCGAACCTACAAGTAGGCTAGCATTTAAATATCTAGAAATAACCAATAAAATTCACAGGATTATTCTGAGCGGTGACCGATTCCTATTTTAATCGGAACATTTTTTTATGAGGCATAAAATTGCAGAAAACTCATCCACGATAGATGATCCTTTTAAGGAATCTACATGGATTTTTTTTCCTCATATTTTATTTGGGTTTACGAACTCATAATAAAATCTCAAAAGCTAGATTTATTCACATGAATAAATACGGCCCGTTGAAGCGTTCAAAATCACATCAAGATAGACAATGCAGCTTACCTCAGGTAAGGCGTATTAGGGGTGCTAATACCCTTCCTTTACGCAACCAGTCCCCTACCCTTGAATCTCTGACCAGACCAGTGCAACCGGGTTTTCCTAGCGACCCTCATCAGCCAGGTGGCGACTCCTCAACTCCCCTTGCGAGACAAAACCCTCCCGGGATGCCGCGCGGCGACGTGCGACATAAATCAAAAATAAAACCAAAATCAAAAGAGCAGGGAATACAATAAAATAATCACAAACATGAAGGACTTACATGTAATTTCCGGCGGCAAAAGAGAGAAAAGGGAGAAAAAACTAAAAATTGTTCATCGGCGATTCACCAACCACCTTTCACCTCCACGCGCCGCACCGTGTGGCAGAGAACATGACGACGTACCATGTGACACGTCGAAAGGGCAGTTTCCACTGCCCAACGATGCCACACGTGCCGCTGAATGGCGCATGCGTGTGAAACACTATTGGCATGTCCATACAACATGCCTGTAGTGTTTCAGAAAAAGAAATAATAAAAAATAGTAAATTACCTATACACTCTTGTACCCAGTGATAATCACAAAAAAACTGGGTGTGAAAGTATCACAACTCCCCCGGCTCCAGGGTTTCTTTTTGTCTATTTTGGGGGTTATTTTAGTAATTTATTGTGCATCAATTTGTGAAAAACGAAATCACCCCCTATTATTTCGCGTCCTTTTGTCAGCACCAAGGGGTAAAATAATAGTTTTATTGTGCAACGAAATGGGAAATAACATCCATGTCCTTTGGAACTGTCTAAAATAACTCCGGTTTTGGGGGTTAAATATTTCGGCCCTAAGGTAAAATGGTAATTTTACTATCGCAATCCACAGTAATCTGTGTCTATATGCACAGTGAAAAACTCTACAGGAAAAACACCACACCAATTATATTTTAGTTAATATTTGATGTTACTTGATAGTGCTAGGGTTATGGAATTAGATATATAAAGTATAAACAGTTAAGGACTTCGAGATTTGGGTCGAGTTCCCTTTTTAATTCGAACCAGTTCGATTTGGTTAAGGTTTTACAGTTTTAGTCTAATGAAACCAAGATCGAACTAAATCGAAATTTTATTTAAATATTATAATCGGTTTAATTGGTTTTTTATGGTTCAGTTTTTCTAGGTTAGTTTTTTTCGGGTTTTTGGGTTATTTTGCTCACCCCTAACAATAACCCAAAGATGTTTGGAGACTTAAAGCAAACAATGATCAAGTAATTTGAGATATAGATATCAATCTTATGACCTACTTCCTAGGGATTGAAATCAAATAAGAAAAAGATAGAATCTTTGTAAATCAAGAGAAATTTGCAAAGGAGATTCTCAAGAATTCAAGATGGAGGATTGTGCAAAAGTGAATACTCTAATTAAGTGTGGAGTGAAGTTGTCAAATAATGATAAAAAACGAATAAACTCTACAACATTCAAAAGACTAATTGGGAATTTGAGATATTTGACATGCATTTGTTCATATGTTTTTTTATAGTATAGCTTGCAGGCAGTTTATAAAACATTAATTATGACACATCTTAAAGTTTTGAAGCAAGTTCTTTGATATATCAAAGGTAACATAACATAGATTTTTGCTTATTATATGGTTACTCTATCAACTTTGATATTAGGGCTTATAGTGATAATGAAAGATATAAATGATGGAAAGAGCACTACAAGTTGTCTTCTACATTAGGGCATAACACTCACATGGAGTTCAAAGAAGCAATTTATAGTCACATTATCAACTTGTAAAGTTAAATATATAGTTGTCATAACATGTGTTTGTCATTCCATATAGCCAATAAGATTATTGAAAAAGTTGCAAATGCCATAAAAGAAACTTACAAAAATTTATATGGACAACTCATTAGCCATTACATTAGTAAAGAATCCAGTATTTCATTATAGAAGTAAGCACAATGACATAAGATTTCATTATCTTAGAGAATGCATTACAAACAAGGAAGTTGAAGTCAAGTATGTGATGAACCAAGATCAAATCATAGATATTTTCACAAAATCATTCATACATGATGTTTTTGTCATAATGAGAGATATGATGGAAGTTATAAGAAATTGAGTTTAATCAAGGATGTTGAAAATTTAAAATTCTTTTAACTTTGCAATTTAGCATTGCTATCCATATTAAACTACAACTGTATTTTCCATCCAACACTTTAACCTTTAATAAGCAATAAATTGACTATAAATTGGTTTTCAAAATCAAATGACATGTTGAAGATAACACATTGAGTGTTGCAAAGCTTATTTTGGTTGCGATAGGTTATACTTAAGTAAATAAATTTACTACCATGAAACCTTTTATCTAGCAGTGAAGACGGTTGTTTTGATATTTTCTTAGCTATTGTTGCCGTAAAAAAACAAAGAAAGAAGAAAGACTCTTCATCAATTTAATATCCAAAATGTTTTTCTCCGTGATGACTTGCATGAATAAGAGTCTGTTTGGCATGGCTGTTGCTGTTGTGGTTGAGGTTGAAAAAAAAACAGTTTCATGAAAAACTCTTTTAGCTGCGGTTCATAACTGAAATTGAAGTATTTGGTTAAAACTGTGGTTGAGTTTGAGGTTTAATGAAAAACAGTTTTGTGTGTTTGGTTATCATGCTTTTCATATTGATGTCAACTTGTGAAATTACTTTAAAGGTCACACACACACACAAATATATATATATATATATATATAGTATTTTAAATATTGTAGATTAATAATCATAACAATAAAATATAATTAATAATTCAAGTAAATTAGATATTTGTTTTTATTCTCCCATCAAACTACTTGCAATTTCATCACGAACTAAATCGATACGTTAATGCCTCTACGATCCCTTGCTACTTGATGGATGAACAACATCTAGTAACAATATCATTAGTATCAACATCTGCGATCCAATTGTAGAGATATAATTGTAAGGCCAAATCCAGTTACAAGTTTCTGATTCATAATCAATCGAAAAACAACAGGGTTGTGGAGTGAAACGAAGTCACATACCTTTTCCTTTCATCAGGACTAATGTCTATCTACACATTTTTTTTTAAATATATATTTTTTCATAAAAATCAAACTGGACCTGACCCAAATAAATGGGTCGGCCCAACCCTGTCGGACTTGGGCTAGGACGAGAGCAGCCCAACCCAGCCCAAAAGTTAAAAGTGAAAAAAAAAACAGATCCAGCAAAACGGTGCGCTGCATTCTTCGTGAATTAATTCACGAAGTTACTGTTCACATAACACGTGAACAGTAACATGGGCGACTGTGACGAGAGGGTCGTCGGCCGGTACCGACGGGTAGAGGAGACCGAGATGGTTTTTCCTATGGTGGTGGCGTCGGAAATGATGCCCTATGGTGGCCGGGAGGAGGGCCTGAAGTTTGCACCTGATGTTGCTGCCGTGAATGTGGAGAGAGAGTGGGAGCTGCTTGACTGTGGAGGAGAGAGAGGGAGGCAGTGGCCGTGGAGAGAGAGATAGGATCGTGACTGTGGAGGAGAGGGAGGGAGGCGGTGACTCTGAGAGGAAGGACCGCCAACGATGAGAGGAAGGCAACAGCTACTCCTTATGCGATGGACATGGCAGATATTGAACGCAGTATATACGCAGCTTGTGTTGCTCTGGTTTATTGCCATGTTCGTTACGTCTGCATTCATTTTTAAAAGCATCGAAAAGATGCTTTTCAAAATGCGGTGAAACCGTAGGTATTTAGGTGGGACCCACAGAAAAAATCTAGGGTCCCGTTTGGTATTTATTGCATTTGGCCCCGCGGTGAGCGTCAATCGCAGGCCGCACCGCGGAGCCAAACACACACTAAGTTTGCATGGCATTTCACTTCATAAGTTTATTCACAGCATGGGGAATCTAACTTTATTTGTTACCTTCTTGTTGTTAAAATTGCGTTTCAATTCGTAAAATTATGATTTTATGAATTAAATGTAAAAACCTGATAAAATAAACTCGAAACTCATTAAAATTAATCTTAACTTGATAAAATCGAATAAAATCATAAAATCGAGTCGAATCATTCTGATTCTTTGATCCTGCCGTGTGCACTATGCACGTTAATTAATTTTCCCCAAATCATCTTATTGTCTTCTCTTCTCAGTCTCGACTCTCGTCCTCTCCTCTCTTGCTCGTCGCCGTCGTCGGCCTTTCTTAGATCTGGTGGCTAGTGTCCGGTAACTCATACGAAGGTCAGTTTTCTACCACCACTATCCGGTCATCCCAGTGTCTACATTCTCATCTCATACGAAGGTCAGTTTTCTAAATCACTGCCTCGGTTGTTCCACTTCCAGTCCTCACTAGATGGACGAGATCCCTAATCACAGTGAACTGCTGGTGTTATTGTTGAGTGTCTGGAAGCATTGGTGTTATTGTTGAATTGTTGGTGCCATTTTTTCCCCTTTTCGTGAATTGCTGGTGTTATATGTTTGACAAACTTGAAATGTTTTTGATGTTAAGTAGTTGAATTTCGTTTTTGATTTGAGGAATTTTAGCTGATCTGTCTGCTTCTGGGTGTTTACTGTGAAATGGGATATTGGTTTGTTTAGAGCTGTGTTTTAGTTTAGTGAAATGAGTTTTCAATTTTGAACTGTGACTGTTTGGTTACTGAGAAAATTGAGTTACTGAGAAAATTGAGTTAAAATGTATAAGCAAGATGATCCTCAGCGAGCTGATCCAACCACACAAGACCAAATTTGTTCAATAGACAGACATGCTTAAAGCTCGTCCTTGACATGGCAAAGCTTATTGATGCCCAAATCCCGATTCAACAGCTTATGAAAAGGGGCAACTTTTTTTCTCCTTTTTTGGGGAGGGGTTAGGATTCTCGCTAGGATGGCAATATTATTTTGTCCATCCATTCCACTTGCTTGTATGTTGCTGCTGCTATGTTTGCTTGAGATAAAATTGCTTCAGGTGCGGTCTCCCTACGACTCATCTGTGGCCTGTACTTCATCACACACATCTAACACTGAAATGGAATTTCTCTTATAGAAACATCAATCTTTGTTAGCTTTGTCAACAAGCACCGCGCTGTTTTCTTACATATGTGGTGCGCTGTTTTCTTACATATGTGGTTAAACTTCCTTCATGTTGGCTAAGATTGTTCTTTCAAAACTTGCTTGCAATTAGTAATTCGACCAAATGAGAGCTATCTTAAGCTTTGATGATAGTGGGAGCTTGGTAATCAATTCATTGCTGTTATGGTACATAGCAGCATTAACACGCGACAACATTTTCTCAAGTGACTGTCACTTTTGGTGCTGTGCTACGCAAGGGACAGGGAGGAGCTGGGCTGTGAATTTTTTAAAGCGTCTCTCATGTTTTCTGTAGTCAGCAGAGAGATGGAATGGGGTGTGTGGTTTTTGTACACTAGTTCCCATAAAATTTCTCCTTTCATAACATCTTTTACAGTTAAAAAGAGAGCACAGTGATTCATTGAGTCACAAACAATAACAACAATAGAGTGTGGAAAAATCATTCCTTTCAGAGAATTCTACAATTATCATTAAGCTGAAAAGTTGTGAATGTATCAATTCTTGAGTGTTACTTAAAACAAGAGAATCAATCTCGATACATGAAACCTAATCATATGATATTAAGCTAGTAATTAAAACCATGCCTGATGCGAGCCATTGTTTTTTGGTGCTAGCTGTTTCTGTTACTCTAGTATTACCATAGTCAGCTAATGGGACTAGAGCTCCAGTTTCACGAGTTGAGGAATTCTTTCTGGATCTAATTCCTATTATGTGGGATGAAATTACTCTACTAGGGACTTCAATTGATTTGTATTGTATTTTTAAGTTATTTTAAATCATGTTTGAACCTTAACTAGTAAAGTTTTATGGACATAATTGTATTGTATTGTATTTTTAAATATTTTACTTATGATTTTACGATTTTTCTACGGAAATATTTTAGTTACAATTTTTATACAGAAATATTTTATTTATGATTTTACTATTCAATTTTACTATTCGAGTTTATATTACATTTCTTGTCGTGTTAAAAAAGCGATTTTAACAACCTTGGTCACCTTCATAGGTCATTTTATGACTTGAAACAGGCTTCTCGCAATTGGTTTACCATGTTTTCTTCAGATCTGGTTTCTATCCATTACATGTGATAGGAAGCTGATGCTCGATGGCTTCCCA
>CM045917.1:12421249-12467234 GCA_025169955.1 Salix arbutifolia | reverse complement strand
TTTTCCATTTTACCATTTGGTGTTTGGTAATGTGTTTGGAAAACACTTCTGAAAAAAAAATATTTTTTATTTTAAATTAAAAAAAATTAATGTTTTTAAATTATTTTAAAGTGTTGATATCAAAAATAATTTTAAAAAATTAAAAAAAAATTATTTTGATATATTTTTGAACGAAAAATACTTTCAAAAACAACCTCAATCACACTCTCAAACAATCACTATATTTTATTGCACGAGATTTTGCTGAGATTTTATCCCTATCTTTAGGTTCTTTGCGTCAAAAATAAATAAATAGGAAGAGGAAGAGGAAGAGGAAGAGGAAGAGCACATTTAATATTATAGCAACTATTGCTTTTTAAAATATTTTTTGTTTAAAAATATATCAAAATTATATTTTTAATTTTTTTAAGATTTATTTTTGATATTACCATATTAAAACAAAAAAACACCAAAAAAACAATTTAAAAAAAGTACTTTTAAAATAAATAAAAAAACAAACATGGTCTAAATATAAGTGAAATAAGCAAAGATTAACTCATTGAATGAAGAGTATAATGAGAATAACTAATAATTGTTTTTCATTAATAAAAATTATTTTATTTTTTAAAATTATTGTTATAAGTTTTTTATTCAAATTAAGTTTGGTGGGTCAACATGTAACTCAGCAAGTCAATTTTAATTTCTTAATAAAAAAATATTAAATTGTTTTGCTTACTCAACTTAAATAAGATTATATTAAATTACCGAATCTTCAAATTACACCATCTTGATTTTGTTACCTTATATTAAACTTCTTTTTTTAATATACTGAGGATACGTGGTCAAAGAAGAGATTAAGGGTGTATTTGGCATTGCTTTTGCTTTTACGATTGAGGTTGAAAAAAAGCAGTTTAAAAAAAAACGCTTTTACTACGGTTCAAAATAAGTTGTAAAGTGTTTGGTTAAAACTATGGTTGAGTTGGAGGTTGAAAAAAAAGCAGTTTTAGGTGTTTGGTTACCAAATTTTACATATTGTTTTTAACTTGTGAAATTACTTTAAAGGGCATAGACATATACACACACATTTATTTATATATATATTTTTAACTTGTGAAAATAAATTTAAAATTAATCACAATTTATTGCAAGGGATAATTAAAGTAAAATGGACACTTCATTTTTATTCTCCCATCAAACTATTTGCAAAGTCATCGCGAACAATATCCATACGTGAATGCGTCCGCAAACTCTGACTATTTTCACACGCTACAATATCTAGTAAAAAATCATCTGGGATATAATCTGGATTATGATCATGTTCAACAAAAACAACATCATCTTGCGATCTCTTTCTAATATAGTTATGTAGTGCCATCGATGCAACAACAATCGCAACCTGTGTTTTGTATGGATAAGCTGGCATGCACTGCAAAATTCTCCACCTTTGCTTCCATACTCCAAAAGTTCGTTCTATCACATTATGTAGTGATGAATGTGCACGATTAAATACTTCGCGTCGTCCACTTGGTTCTCCCCGACATCAAAAATCTTGTAAATGATACCGCTCCCCTTTATATGGACCTAAATATCCATACTCATTCAGATAACCGGCATCAACCAAATAGTATTTTCCTGAAAATACAAACAAAATGCAACTTTTATATTAATTCAATAACAAAAGATGAATAGTAATTTATTGAAATTATCATCTCTGTAAGAAATAATAAATGACAACCTTCAGGAGGTTTAGGAAATTTGATACTCCTACTGTCAATAGCCTCGAGAAAAATACCTGCATCGTGCGCACTACCTTCCCATCTTGCCCATACAAATGTGAATTGCATGTCAAAACTACAGGCCGCCATGATGTTTTGTGTTGGGACACCTTTTCCTACCAATAAAAGGAAATTGATTTTCGGATGAAATCGTGGCACGAACATGTGTCCCATCAATTGCACCAATACAGTTCTACAGGTACAAAAAAATAGAATTAGTATAAAAATATTCAAACAAAATACACAATTTCAGTGCAAACTATATTTTATGTAAACAGCAAAAATTACCTTGAAATGTGGCATAAATCTGGGATCCATCGCAATTTCTATTGGTGTGTTGGTAAAGTCTGGATCAGTTGGTTTGATGATATCTATAGCAAACAAACATAATGCTTTAAGAACTTCTTTCATACATCTACTTACAGTTTCGCCTCAATGCTGAAATCTTTCTTGCACATGTCGATTTGATGCCCCAATTGCAATAGTAAATAGAAACATTCCTACCTTCTCGAGTACACACATCCTCCGTGAAGGTTTTAAACCATAACGCGTTTCCAAATCATTACACAGACTCAGCAAAGTGTCTTTGTCCATCATAAACATGTTAACAGAGCGTTTCCAATGACCTCTTAAAATCTCATTCAACCAACGCATCCCTGTATTGTATGAAACCATACATGGATCTTTATAAATATAAGTAATATAATATAGGTTTAATGCTCCAGCCGTGCATATAATTAGTTTTTTCTCATCAAATTGCCTCCGTATAAAATTTGCATCATCGTCATCGTCGTCGCTACTGTCGTCGTCAACAGCAGTTCCATCATCAATGTATGTGCTACTGTTTCCTTCATCAGCAACATAGTTAATGTGCTCAATAACACGATCCATAACATTGTCATAGTCACCTTCAAAATCCCCGTTAAATAGAGCATTAAAATATGGATCATCCATATCTAGAAAACAAGTGCAAACCTGTCGACATTAAAAACTTTGAGTCAAGATATACATTTTGATATTTTTTAATTGACAACTACCATGGTTAAACAATATGATGTTCTGAATATTCGTTACAATATGTTTTGAAACTAGTCCAAACAAATATTCATAACAATAAGCACAATAATTTCACAGTCGTAATAGAAAAACTTTCGCTCAACAAATTACTTGTGACGTTACAATCCAAAACTAAGACAAATATGAAAACCAAATAGTCAAACAAAGTACGAGCATTGCAGTTAAGAATTGTCTCAAGGCGTGATGTTTAGTTGAAGCCAACGGTATTTTTTTTTAATACCATTGATGCTAGCCCACATTTCTCTATTTCTTCGCACTTGTAGAAACTTCGTGGCGACTAACAAAATATTATCGTCATCTGTCGAACCAGGTATTGATTGGAGCTCAGCCATAACTTCAGGAATACTACAATCTGGCAAGTCTTTATTTGCAGAAGTGGAATCACTCCTACTAGACATGCTGTCGAGAAGCTGTTGCTGTATTGATACTAGTTGAGCACCAATTCCAGATGACTTTTTCTTTCTAGCTCTTGGCTCCGGGTGCTCTCTTTCTTTTCATTTTCCACTACTCTTTGTGTTGCTACTACTAGATATATGCTCCCCCCCAACGCCTCGAGAATTATTATTTTCAAAATTTATATCGACATTCTCATCTGAGTCCCCGCTTCCTTCCTCCAAATCAGCACCTTGTAGACCGACATTTAATGTGTCCAAATCATCGTCAGTGCCAGGTACTGTGCCCGACGATGGTGCCCATGCATGTTCTCCGGTAGCGGTGACTCCATAGAACATTCTATCAAATTTAAACTTCAATGAAGGCTCGATTCCGGACTGTCTAAATTTTTTCACTCCTCTATTTTCCTACATAAAACAATTATCGTTCTTGTCATTATCTTCACAAAACATAATAACACTTTGGAAATAGATAGCATGACGAAAATTCACCTGAATTCGTGATTTCCACCACTCATCGCTAGCAATAATTGTTCCTAATTCGTTACTCCAGCCCACACCAGTTTCACCAATCAATTTTGTCCACAACTGCCAGTCTTTTTTACAAACATCCCATTTATTTTTCAGTTGTTCTTTCACCAACGGTTGACCCGTTTGTTCTCTAAATGATATTACAATATATTTCCATCCGCATCTATCAAAATATGAACTCGGTCGCATACCCATATCAATTGCCCTAATGCATATATCACAAAATATATGCAAGGTTTCTTTACTCCAACTAGCTTTCGCAACAGTCTCAGAATCGTCCATAATATCTCGTAAAGCTTCGCAAACAACAACAAATCAACATTACAAACCGGCACTACATACTATCAAGGAACGAATACTATCATGCAATGTTTCTAATTGTCTATAAAAAAACATGTTTTTTTATAGCATACATAATTCAAGTAATAGATGACATACAATAACAACTTTCCAGCTTTCCAAAAAACACCATCTCTAGTACACCAACAACACCGTAAATACTAAAATTGCAATAACTTCCAATGCACTTCTATTCAAACAATGAAAAAAATCAATCAAATAAAAAAAACTTACGTAACAAAATGAATTATTTACGTAACACAATTTATTTTCTTTCCTATAAATGAGAGAGCTCAGTTTGAACAACCTGTGCAATCACAACATCAATGTTGTCTCAACAATACAAATAAAACTCGAATTATGAACACTTTATGCTCTCAAGTTATGTCTGCCAGCCCTTCCTTGGAAATCAAAACAAAACTTCATTCACAGAGAGACCCATCAACGTTAAAATTAGGAAAACAAAAACAGTAATTTTGTGCAAAAGCATCCCAGTTCCGAGTAAATTGAACTTATCAATTTCAATTTGTTCATCACCTAAATTCAACTGGGTGCTTCCTCCACCGCAACACCCACCAAGGAAATCCAGTCCAGGAGGATTCTTTCCAGGATAGTTACTCGTTGATCCAATTATATTGGAGAAAGAACAAAAACTCATACACTTTATTGAAGATTACCAAAAGAAAAGCTCATGGTTACTGTGCTAAACACTAAAAAAGAAAAAAGAAATTCTTACTTCATGGTTGCAGAGCAGATCCCTCACATGGGTACAGGTTGCAATTTGCAACTATCTCTTAAAAAATAAGCAATTACGAGTTAATTTGGACTAAAAAAAACTCAAGTATGCAAAGAAAGTTCATCGAGGATTAAATTAAGTTTTTTTCTGAAAGAAATCATTGTTTTATTCTATAATGATCGGTAAGAGGATGAACAATTATTTCAACCTCCCAGCGAATGAATTTCTGCTGTTAATCCAGACAAGAACAAGGTTGCGATAAGATTGCAGAGGAGGTTGATTTTATATAAAAGCACACTCTATTGTACACTATCACGGCCTAACCAAGAATACATTCATACACTCAGAAAAACTCTACCTGGAAATCAGAAGAGCCCGCCGAGGATTGACCCCGATCTCTCTCGTCGGTTGGTGGTGCACAACACCACCCTCTTTGACAGATAATAGAGACCGAGGGGGTCCCGATCCACACCAAAACGCGCTGCTTTTTCAACGGTCGATATGAATAGCAGGTGATAGCCAACAAGAAGAAACAGCAAACAGGAGCTGGAGCGAGAGCGAGAGAAGGAGAAAAGTTTGAGGAAAAGTTGGAGATGTTTTGTTCCTGGATGAGGTTGCAGAGGAGTAGAGATGGGAGGTTGCAGACGAGAGGATGATTGCAGACGAGAGGATGATTGCAGACGAGAGGATGAGAGTTGCAGATTTTCAACGGTTATAAATTTTGGGGTTTGAATGTGTATCGTGGTTGTAAAAGCTGGAATCGAGATAAAAAAAAGCATGTAATACCTGCTTTTGTGCAAACGACATTCCAAAGTTAATTTTTATGTGGGTCCCACGGTTTGTATCACAGTTGCAACCAAACAATTAAATGTAAACGTCGTTTGGCAATCGTGGATTGCACCACGATGCCAAACGGCCACTAAAAAAAAGAGTAAAAGTGTAATTAATATAATTATTACAGCGACCTGGGTCTACCGTTAACCTTATAGTGACTCCCTTAAGCACAACACGAAAGCCCACGCGGCTTGAGCCGACTAGCCCAGTGTTTCGACGTGGCGTATCCCTGGAGGCCTGAGATCTTTTAACAAGAATACACCTGCTACAAAAATATACCACTCATTTCTCCTCCATTTTGATTACATTGTTTTGTTTTTTTGGAGGAAAAAAACTCATTTCTAACATATTTGATGTATTATAATTTTATTAATTAAATATTAAAAAAACTCATTACAATATATAAAAAATCAATTAATTTTCTATATAGAAAAAAATTAGATGCAGCGCGGGGCAAATCACCTCGTTCAATGCTTATACACAGCAACGTGTAATAGAAAAGGTAAACAGAAGAACAGAATTGGAAAAAAGAATAACAACATATAACGACAGGGACCAACACCAGCCTCGTATTGATCCTCCTGGATTGGTTGAAGTTCCGATCCAGACGAAGCAACGACGGTGTTCTTGTAATCCAGCGACTCGTCGTTGTAAATGTCCCACCATTTCTGGACCAGAATCTTGATGTCTTCCCTGTCCATGTTCTCTTCTTTTCCTGTGTACCTCCACGGCTTAGACCCCTGCAGAAAAATATATGCAGTAAGACTTATTAATTCATGTCCGAATGAATGAAATTATTGCAGAAGAGAATGATAGATACTTACAGCAGCACAATAGTGAACAACTTTGACTTCGTCAAGGTTAATGTTCTCAGGATGGCGCCATAACATGGCCATTACGAGGTTGTAATCCGAAGGAATTGGCTTGTAAACATCCCTGAAAAACATGTTCAGGAAATCCTGCCAGGAAAAAACATAAATTAGAAAATTAAAAGTTGCTGCTAAGAAATCCTTGGCGAGATTACAGAGCAAACATGATATTTACCTGCTCGGCAAACAGGGTAGGCGGGGTGACTTTCAGGGTTTTTAAGAGATCATGATATGTGGATAGGTTGGGCTCATAAACAAACATTCCGGCATTGAAATAGAGAGGAGGCTTGGGACCCATCTCAGCCGGCCACTTGACCTTGTCGGGACACTGCTGGCAGTAACCGATCTTGTACTGGGGGCTACTGCTCCATGTTTTCTCGCAGACACAGTCCATCACAGCATAAAAATAACCATCTGGCATGTCAAAGAGGTGGTCAACGTTATCAAATACTTGGATGTCACCGTCCAAATATATCATCTTGCTGTACTCCACAAACTGTAGCAAAAGAAGAAAAGATTATGAGATAAATATATATGAAGACTAAAATTCAGCTAATCCTCTGTTTTTCATAGCAATCCTCTGTTTTTCATCAAAAGAAACACAAAGCAGAGCTAGCTAGAACATGCATATATACAGACCTCCCAGATACGGAGCTTGGAGTAGTTGATAACATAGTAGGCCATAGCAAACTGAGTCTGGTTTTCCGGCGGATGAACAGGCTCGATCTCCCTCAATATGCATCCCTGGGAAACAAGAATCTCGCGGTGGTGTTCAGGAACATCAGGCAAGATAGCCACCACAAGTGGATACTTGCTTTCGGCCTTCCTCAGCCCCTTGGCTAGCCCCACAACACCCTTCCAATAATCTCCATCGCCGGCCAAGAACGTAACATATGCACAGCTTGATATGCTAGCTTGCTTCACAAGATCGGTGGTGGTGTTGCTATCAAAAGTAAGAATAGTATCAGGAGCCATGGTGTGATCAGATTTATCAAGAAAACGAGATAAACTAGAAAAGGGTTTTGAAACAAATAGTCTGCTTACTGAGAGAAGATTTAAGGTTGCAAGAAATAATAAAATGGGTTTCTTTAAAAAAGAGATTTTAGAAGAGAAGCTAATGATTTTTAGGCTTTGGTGGTGAAGGGGGAGAAGAGAAACTTATAGCCTTTTTTTTTTTTAGGTGCAGAGAGGGCTCGTGAAAAAGAAACAATAAGATTCAAAATGTGAGTATTTTTCCATTAAAGTGGACAAAGAAAAGGGGACTTGTTGGGGGAGAGAGAGAATTTACTTTGGCATTGTGTAGCGTTTGAGGATCTAAGAATTGGATGAGTGCTGCTTTGCATAATGATGATATCCATGGGACCACCTTTGTGTCTTTTTTTTTATGGTTAATGGATAATAGTTTAATGAATTTCTTTTAATAGAATGCATCCGTTTGCAGGATAGTTGTCGTAGTTGACAACTACCATCCATGAAACAGGAGTTGGATGAGAATGACATCTTTAACAACTATTTTTTGTTTCTTTTAAAAATGTTTTTTTTAAAATATTTTAATTCTTTTTTATATTTTTTAGATTATTTTAATGTTGTTGATATCAAAAATAAATTTTTTTAAATAATTATTTCAATGTATTTTTAAATGAAAAATACTTTAAAAATATAATCGCTATCATAATATCAAACAAGGTCTAAAATGTCAAGGGATAACATAAAAGGGCTTGGACAACCTTTAGATGGTAACGAGGTGATTTGCCAGTGTGTTGTGTTGGGCTTTTTTCTATGTAAAAAAACTAATTGATTTTTTATCTACAAAGTGGAAAAAACTAATTAGGTCATAATTAACATCAATAAAAAAAAAAAAACAAGGGTTGGTCCTGATTTCTGGACCCTTCCTCCCGGTGAGGCGCGTTGCCCAAAATTATGGCGGTAAACACGGAGGTGGCCGGTGAAACCCGTTGGACCCCTTTCTCTCTCTCCTGCACGTACAAGTGCAGAAGAGGCCCCTAATTTTTGGTTGTTTTCACTTCGGTCCCTCAACTTTCAAATTTGTTTTTGGTCCTGATTTCTGTTATATAAGTTTTTATTTAGTTCGAATGGGCCCTTCCATTGAAATTAATTAAATGTGAATATTTTACTTCGATCCTCCTTCTTTTAATTTCCGGATTAGATGTAAATAACTCAATAAATTCAGTCCACAAGTTTCGATTGTTTCAATTTTATCATTTGATTGAAATTAATAATATATTTAATTTTCATTTCGGCCCTTATACTTTTAATTGTTGATTTACATCCCTGGATATTTGATTTTCATGTCGGTCCTTCTACTTTTAATTGTTTATTTTAATCCATTTTTTTTAATGGAATAATCCCTACTTTTGTCAATGTATATATAAGTGTGCTCTTATCTTTTATTTTTAATTTTTGTTATTTTTTTATTTGTTGAAGTGATATTTTTTCTTTTAAATTAGCTCCTAAATTTTATGTTGATCATTTGAGAATTGATATTTCTTTTTTTTTCCCTATGTTCTTTCTTTTAGTTTTTTATTGGTTTTTTTTTCTGTTTTCAGGTCAGGTTAAATTTTTTTACCTAACAATTTTTTTTTCTTTTGTGAAAGTTTTAAAGATATTTTTAGCCTTTTATTTATTTTTGTTTTTTTCATCATTAAAACAGTAATAATAATAATAATAATAATAATAATAATAATAATAATAATAATAATAATAATTTTAGTTATTTTTCTTGCTTACTCTTTGTTTAATGTTTTTGATTTTTTTTTCTCTGAGGATAATTTGATAGATTTTATTGTTTTGACAGTAATAGCAATGATAATTTTAGATGTTAAGACTTCGATTTTGTTGTTTTTATAATAGGTTGTGATGATCTGTTTTATTATATTAAATCTTGCATATATAAATATTATATTTTAATTTTGAACCAGTGAATCCTGTTAATTTCTTTAATCCCAACAATTATAAAAATTGTTTGCTCAACCCGCAAAGTAGTGTGATCAATTTTTTAAATTTTCAAGTCAAATGATTTTTTTTTCAATTAATGATTTTTATTTGATTTTTTTATTTATTTTATTTTTTTTATTTTCTCTTTTTGTTATTTTTTTATTAGTTGTTTTTTTTCCAGTCAAATGAATTTTTTTACCTGATAATTTTTATTTTATTTTTTTGTTTAATCTTTTGTTAAAGTTATTTAGATTTTTTTAATCTTTAATTTTTTTTCATTATTAACATAATAATAATAATAATAATAATAATAATAATAATAATAATAATAATAATAATAATAATAATAATAATAATAATAATAAGAAGAAGAAGAAGAAGAAGAAGAAGAAGAATTTTAATTATTTTTCTTGCTTATTTTTTTTAATTGTGTTTTAGCTTTTTTCCTCGAGATAATTTGATAATTTTTATTATTTTTACAGTAATAGCAATGATAATTTTAGATGTGAAGGTTTCGATATTGCTATTTTTATAATAGAGTGTGGTGATCTGTTTTATTATATTTAATTTTGCATGTATAGATATTATATTTTAATTTTGGATTACATCATGCAGCATAATGCGGTATATTTTTTAAATTTTCAAGTCAAATGATTTTCTTAAAAAATTGTTTTCCCCTTGCATTTTTTTTAACTGGCTTTTTTTTTCTTTTAATAAACGGGGACCTTTTTTCCATATTTTTTAAATTTTTTAATAACTGAGGTGTCCAACTCAGCTTTTTTTTTTAACAGGTTTCTTTTTTTGTGTTTTTTTAACCAGGATATCCGTGATAACAAATTTGTGATAAATCATTTCATCTTCTTAGAAAAATTCTAACAATTTTTATCAAAAATATTTTAGCAATAGCAACATTCAATCACTTTTTAGTTGAAAAAAAACCGTTGTGAATAGATTTTATCAATTATAATTTTATTAATTAAATATTAAAATAATAAAATACAAAACGTATCAAATCAATCAGTTTTCTATATATATAAAAAAACTCAGCACATCACGCGGGCAAAACCGCTCGTAGAAGACTAAAACTAATATTAGGCTGCCACCCCCCCTTTTACCAAAAAAAAAAAAGAGACTAAAGCTAATATAATTACAAATTGAAACAATTGCGACCGCGATAATCTAGAAGCCAGCAGCATATTCTTTTCAAGAGCAATCCCTGGGAGAGACAACCTCATAAATCCATTAAGAACACAGCTACAGCAAAGAAAAAATATGGACCAATAGTAAGACTTAACTAGCCCAAATTTGGAAGTGCTAATCATCATAAGAAAAAAATTGAACTGTTTAGCCCTAAATTAGTTTGCAAATCTTGATTCATGAATCAAATCAAGAAAACTCTGCAATTGTTACTTCAATATAAAATCAATTACAAGCGTTCATTCTTAACTGTTAAAATCCAGATTAGTTTGTTATAACAAACTTATTTTTATAACTGAACTCTTTGTCCAGTAGTGTTAGGAATTATTTGTATGTTATTTGTACTGTAGTGGGAGTAGCCCTTATATATAGTTGAATCCTGCACAGTAAAGAAGAAAAGAGAGTGAGACCGAAAGATTGAAGAAATAATACTTGAAGTTTTCACATGGTATCAGAGCAAGTTATTTGAATCCGAATTCGTATTTTTTTTTCCCGAATTATCAAAAAAAAACCGAAGTTCTTTTTTTTTCCTAGAATTTTCACCCATAATTTTTTCCCCAGAAACCCAGATTTTCCCAGCAACCAAACACCCACAATTTTCCCCGGAAACCCAGATTTTCCCAGCAACCAAACACCCACAATTTTCCCCAGAAACCCAGAAATTCAAAAACCCAGAAATTGAATCTCATTTCGAAACCCAGAAATTTGAAGCCTCTACTATTTCAATACCCAGAAAATCATCCCAGCGTCAACCATTCAAACATTCAAACCCAGAAAATCATCCCAGAACCCAAACAGATTTCACACCCCGAATTTCCAGATTTCACAGAAATCAAAACACAACCAAATTGAAATTAATTCCACGAATCCACTAACCTCAATGACCCCATCCTCAGACAACTCGGCATTCACATCAAACATTATCCTAAATGAAACCAATTTTAGGTTATGGTCAAAACTCATCGAAATGAGAATCGGAGCTCGAAACAAGTTGGGATATCTTACCGGAGACATTGCGAAGCCTGAATCAAGCAACCCATGACTGGAATCTTGGGTTACCGAGAATCATCGAGTCAAATGTTGGCTAATTGACTCCATGGCCCCGTCCTTGATGGAGAGGTTCATCTGCCTCCCGACAGCCAAGGAGATTTGTGACGCCATCGGGCGAACATTCTACGACGGCTCCGATGCAACTCACCTCTTTGAACTGAATCAACGCTCGTTCAATACCCGTCAAAATGGACGACCACTGTCCAGTTATTACACCGAACTCGTTGCAATCTTCCAAGAAATCGACGGCCGGACTGCACCTCAGGCAAGGACAGTCGACGGCATCCTTCACCACCACTCGGCCATGGCTCAACTCAGGGTCCACATCTTTCTCAGTGGTCTTGACCCTGGGTTCGAGCAAATCCGTGGGGAGATCCTTCGAAAGGACCCACAGCTCGATCTTGAGGGAGCATATACATGTGTTCGGAGAGAACACTCCCAAAAGACGATCATGGCCGGAAATGGCAGCTCCCCAGGTTTTCCCGAGCGATCAGCGATGGTGACGAGACCATCGGCCGGGAGGAGAGCTCGAGAAGGAGAGACAGGGAGGAGGGGCTGCGCGGGGAGAGAGAGATGAAAAATTAGGGCAAAATATTTTGCCTTTTATAGCTGACCGGGTTTGGGCTGACCGGGCTGATCGGGTTGACCAAAAATACAAAAATACTGGTGGACCAATTTGTTCTCATTGCGGTGAAAAGGGACATTCAAAACAGAGGTGTTATGAAATTATTGGCTACACGGACTGGTGGGACTTTACGAAAAAACCTCGGAAAAATATCTGAAAACATCGGGTCCATCTGACGGAATCAGATCTGGCACAGTCCACAGCGATTGTGGCTCATCCAGGTATAATTGGTAAAACTTGTGCACTCTCTGTTATTACTAAGAATAGTTCTTGGATTATTGATACAGGTGCATCCGAACATATGACTAAAGACCCTGGTACTTACATTCCTCAAAACCTTCCTCTCAGTCAATTATTTGTACCGCAAATGGTAGTACGTCTTTGATTACCGGAGCAGGATCTGTAATCTTGAATAATTCCCTCACCCTTGATACCGTTCTTGTTGTTCCATCACTCGAATACAACCTACTGTCGATTAGCCAAATTACTTCTACCCTTTCCTGCACTGTAACATTTTGGCCTTTCTTTTGTGTGTTTCAAGACATTCTGACCTGGAAGATTCTTGGTTATGGTGTTAGACGGGATAATCTTTATTATCTAGAGTTAACCGAAAAAAGGGGGGGAAACTCAGTCAGACACATCAGGCAAACAGTAAGGACAAAGCTGAAGCACTCGTATGGTTATGGCATCGAAGGCTCGGACATCTATCTTTTGGGTATCTTAAGAAATTAAAACCACTTATGTTCTCAAATATCAGTAATTTAGAGTTTAAATGTGAAATTTGTGAACTGGCCAAAAGCCACCGTATCCCTTATTTACCAAGTTTGAATAAAAGCTCAGAACCGTTTGCAGTTATTCATTCTGATGTTTGGGGTCCTGCAAAGGTCCTGTCATTTTCACATGCTCGTTATTTTGTTACATTTATTGATGAGTGTACTCGAATGACTTGGATTTCTCTCCTTCAGAATAAGAGCGATGTAAGTACAGCTTTTCAGGAATTTCATAAAATGGTGATAAACCAATACCAGAGGCCGATTCGTACACTGCAATCAGATAATGGTACAGAGTTTGTGGATAAAATTTTAGGTACATTCTTGGGCAACCATGGAATTCGACACCAAACTTCATGCACCTACACTCCACAGCAAAATGGGCTAGCTGAGCGAAAAAATAGACAGATTATGGAAGTCGTCCGCGCCTCATTATTCGGCATGAATATGCCCAAGTTTTATTGGGGTGAAGCAGTAAAATCAGCAGCCTACTTGATCAATCGCACACCATCCAGTGTTATCCATTTTCAAACTCCTCAACAAAAGATGGAATCCTTGCTATTCATCCCTCATTTACCGAACCTGGAACCGAGAATTTTTGGATGTACAGTCTATATTTACATACCTAAGGTTCTGCGGAATAAACTGGACCCGTGTGCGAAGAAGTGTGTTTTTGTTGGATACTCAGAATTTCAGAAAGGGTACCGGTGTTATGATCCTCTACACCCAAAGTTACATGTGACCTTGGATACCTCCTTTCATGAAATGGAACCCTATTACTTAGGGGGAGCTTCTGGATCATCTCTTCAGGGGGAGAGAAACAAGGAAGAGAATGACGATCTATTTGAAGTAGAGGAAAATGGAAGAATGGTTGAGAATTGTTCAGACGAAACAAGGGAAAATAATGTAGCTCCTCGCGACAGTGAGGATTTGGAACCTTGCATTGATCAGAATCTCCCGAGCAATAACCCCCCTTTATCATCAGAGTTGCAAATGTCTACACCATTAACCGAAGAATCAACCTAGAATGTCCTTCCTCAGGTAAATCAAAATCCTATCCTTCCTATTTTTGATAACGAAATTCCTGTTATTATTGACAATAGAGCAAATAAATATCCGCAGAGGTCAAATAGAGGAGTCCCGAAAAAACAATATGAACCTGATCTGAAAAATAAGACTAAATACTCAATCAGTGATTATGTCTCTTCCCATAGGTTGTCAAGTTCGTATGCATTAACTGTTAATCAATTATCTACTGTATCTATTCCTAGTAATGTACAGGATGCATTAGCAGATCCAAAGTGGACGGTGGCAATAAACGAAGAACTAGAAGCACTCCAAAAGAATAACACTTGGGAGTTGTGTCCACTACTCGAGGGGAAGAAGACCGTTAGATGCAAATGGGTCTTCACAGTTAAACTAAAGGCGGATGGCAGTATAGACAGGTACAAAGCAAGGTTGGTGGCAAAGGGATATACACAGAAATATGGAATAGACTATCAGGAGACCTTTGCCCCAGTTGCAAAAATCAACACCATTCGCATCCTCATAGCTCTAGCGGTAAACCGAGATTGGGCATTGCAACAATTTGATGTCAAGAACGCCTTTCTCAATAGAGACCTTGAAGAAGAAGTCTACATGGATTTACCACCCGGAGCTAAAGGTAAATCCTCAAGTATAAGCAAGGTATGCAAGTTGAAGAAGGCGTTATATGGTCTAAAACAATCACCCCGTGCTTGGTTTGGAAGATTCTCCTCCACAATGAAGGAATTTGGCTATAAACAAAGTAACTCCGATCATACTTTGTTTATAAAACACAGGGAAGGGAAGACTACAGCATTGATAGTATATGTGGATGACATGGTCCTAACAGGAGATGATCTAGAAGAAAGAAAATTGCTACAACGATTTCTAGCTTCGAAATTTGAAATGAAAGATTTGGGACAATTGAAGTATTTCTTGGGGATTGAAGTTTCAAGGTCAAGAACTGGGATATGTCTATCACAGCGGAAATATGTGTTAGATTTATTAACAGAAACCGGAATGCTGACATGTAAACCAGCTAATACACCGATGGAGATGAACCACAAGCTAAGAGAGTCAGAGAATCAAACGTTAGCGGATAAAGGACGTTACCAACGATTAGTCGGGAAACTGATATACTTATCACATACGAGACCAGACATAGCATATGCAGTCAGTGTGGTGAGCCAATTCATGCACTCACCAGGAGAGGAGCATATGGAAGCAGTATATCGGATCTTAAGATATTTGAAGAGTGCACCGGGAAGAGGACTACTATTCATAAAAAATGAAGTTCGTGAAATTAAGGGGTACACAGACTCAGACTAGGCAGGAGATCAGACAGATAGGAGATCAACGTCAGGGTACTTTACCTTTATAAAAGGTAACCTTGTAACTTGGAGAAGCAAGAAATAGAAAGTGGTCGCCAGATCGAGTGCGGAGGTAGAATACCGAGGTATGGCTCATGGTGTGTGCGAGTTGTTATGGATAAAGCATGTGTTACAGGAATTGGGAGTTGATTATGGGTCATCCATGAGTTTATACTACGATAATAAAGCAGCCATCGAAATTGCACACAACCCTGTACAACATGATCGTACCAAACATGTTGAAGTCGATCGACATTTTATTAAAGAAAACCTTGATCGGAAAATTATACAATTTCCGTTTGTAAGGTCAGAAGATCAGCTAACAGATGTACTCACAAAAGCGGTATCAGGAAGAGTGTTTCACGGGGCAATTAACAAGTTGGGCATGATAAACATCTACGCTCCAACTTGAGGGGGAGTGTTAAAATCCAGATTAGTTTGTTATAACAAACTTATTGTTATAACTGAACTCTTTGTCCAGTAGTGCTAGGAATTATTTGTATGTTATTTGTACTGTAGTGGGAGTAGCCCTTATATATAGTTGAATCCTGCACAGTAAAGAAGAAAAGAGAGTGAGATCGAAAGATTAAAGAAATAATACTTGAAGTTTTCACATTAACTTATAACGATGAGAGAGCCATAGATTAAAAAAAAATCCACAATCTATAAAGTTTTCCAAAGCATGCAATCTTTAAGAAACTGAAATAAAAAAATCGCAGAAATAAACACGAGTCCTACTTACTGTATAGAAGCAGAGACAAGTCATAAAGCGTTGAAAGACAGGAGGGGTACCTGAATCAATGACGAAGAACAGAACAGAAGAGAGGCAAAGACAGGGATTGTAATAACAGATGCTGTTGTAGATCTTTGACAGTTATAAACGGTGACTTTTTCTCAGAAGAGTAAGATGGCAGCGAATAGTTAGAGCAGTTGTCGTTTTCAAAGGTTCAACCCGTTTGGCATTGCGATTCCACCGGCTTTTAGCCGAAATTTGAATTTATTTTTTTTTACATTTTAAAACCGGCGGTTTGGTGTTTTTAGATCATTTTGATGTGCTGATTTCAAAAATGATTTTTAAAAAATAAAAAAACATCATTTTGATGTATTTCAGCACGATAAGCACTTTGAAAAACTACCGCAATCGCACTCCCAAACAGGCCCCAGGAGTGTTGAGGTCCTATATTAATTTGCAAGGTATAGAGATACACCAATCGGCTATTGCCATGTAGTAACAAGTAATTGCATTAAATTAATTGCGTGAGGCCATCATGTTGATCGAAGTAATCTTGTTAAATTCATGTGATTAGTCAAGTCGATATGTGTGTGTGAGCTTTTTAATATGAAATAATTATATAATAAAACAATAATATTTTGGATTGAAATTCATTTCATGACTTCACTCATCAAACTCACAACTTGATCATGAACTTTATTATATTAAATAATTTTGTTTTATAAAAAAATATGTAAATATATGATAATAAAAATAAAAAAATTGAAAAATAAATATGAAATTGAAAGAAAAAAATTAAATGGTTTGAATCAAGTTTGTGTCTTAATCTATCAAACTTGCAACTCAAGTCATAAATTTCATTGAAAATTTTTTTAAATTTTTTACTACATACATAATAACAATTTAAAAAAAAATGTAATTGGAAGAGAAACAATTAAAGAAAACAAAACAAAAAGGCTAACATATGGACCTAGTCTAAGTAGCCCAATGCATCTTAACCTTACAAAATAAGTAGCCCAAGCCCAAAGTATTTTTATTTTCTTATATATTTTTTTAATAAGATAAAAAATACAAAAACACCGACGTGGCCAAACGGGTCAAATCGAAGTCTTTGTTAAGAATTCCTCGGGGTCTAATCGAAGTAAAGTTCCCCAGGGCCCATGTAGCAGCCCTTGAATTAATCCGGAATAGACTTATCCTAACAATTGAATTTTGTACCCACCAGCCACCACCACCCGAGGCTAGAAATTTCATACACAACTCAGGGAGGAAATTAATGGGCAAATATTTCCACGTCATGATTTTAAGCAATTTACATATTGTGCCATTTTTGACCAGACCCAGTTAGCAATTAATGTTTCAGCCACTATTCTTCTTGTGTAAGCTATTCATATACTATGAGCCTGTTTGGGAGTGTGATTGCGATAGCTTTTTAAAGTGTTTATCGTGCCGAAATACATCAAAATGATGTTTTTTTATTTTTTTAAAATTATTTTTGAAATCAGCATATCAAAATAATCTAAAAACACCAAACCGCCGGTCTTTAAAATGTAAAAAAATAATTTAAATTTCAACCAAAAACCGGTGGGATCGCAATGCCAAACAGAAAGCGAGATCAATCGGCACATTTTAAACTCTTTAAATAATATTTGATTTTATATTTACTGCAAGAATCAAAATTAAAAACAATAAAAAATTAAAATATATATATTATAAAAAGTAAAATTATTGCATCAACTTTCATTTTATAAAAATTAAAAATTATATATTTTTTTATTTTTTTGTCATCAAAGAATTAAATTGAAACACCCCCGGCATCTCCATAAAAAAAACAATTTAAAAAAAAATAAATTATTATTTTTCGTGCTTTCCTACAATAGTGATGGACTAAATAATAGATAATTTTTAGAGATGTTTCTAATTTTAAGATTATGTTTGTTTGACTTTGTGTTTGTATTATTTAATTTAAAGTTAATTTATCTTGAATTTGAATTATATTTGTTAAATTAATATTTTTTTTCATATATATAATTAATTAATTATATATGAACAGTACAACCCAAAATGACATGTGAAAACGCTTCAAAACCGAAACATTTTGTTCTAATTAAAAAGACAAAACACCAACCAAAGTAAAACTGATTGAAATAAACAACAAAACATCTACACAACACCTGTATGACATTAAAAACTAATAATAATAATAATTTATTAAACATCAAAAACCCAATTCAAGAACACAAAACCATGGTGTTGGAGAATGCAAAATGATTGGTCTAGGGATCGCTTCATATCACAGGCACAGCTTCATTGTAGATATACTATGGTTTTGTAACTGCGTTTAAAAAATATTTTTGAAGTAAAAAAATTATTTTAAATTAAAAGAATTTAATATTTATAGATAATATTTATGTGTTAATGTTAAAAATAATTTTAAAAAAAAACATCATTTTGATACATTTCTGAATAAAAAACACTTTCAAACACAACCACAATCACACTCTCAAACCTGCATTATATGAAAATAATATTATTTTGATGTATTTCTGAGTAAAAAATATTTTCAAACACAATCATAATCACAATGTCAAATAAGCACTATAGCTATCTACAAGTATCAGACAATTCAAACATGGGAGATTTAGCAGCAGTGATGAAACCAAACAGTCAAACACCATTTATAATTTTATATTTTGAGATGAACATCTGATGAAGACATTGTTTCCTTATTATTAGCTAATTTCATAGTAATAACAGCAGGCCTTTCAGGAACCTGTTCGCAAACATGGATTTCGTTCCACTTGTAGCAATTATCATTTAATAGCAAAAAATGTTGCAGAAGGCTTGGCCAGTTATAGTAGCAGAAAATAATATAAATTATATTTTAAAAATTTTTCTAATAGTTTTAAGTTTTTAAATGAAATTTTATCTAATAGTTTAATTATGGTAGGAACTGGGTGTATGTATCTAATACTTCAAGCCCAAAATATTTTTAATTGAAAAAATATATTAAAAAATAATATAAATCATATTTTAATACATCAGCTAATAGCTTAATTTTCTAGATGAGATAGTTCCATGATATATACACAGAGAATCATGTTCTTATATTTCTAGATAAGGGATAAATGATCCTCGCAAACATACAAACAAATTAAAAAAAAACAGTATCCCACTTGATAATATGGGGGATATCAAACTAAGCAAATTAAACTGTCACCCAGTAAAAACTGTGGAAGCCATTGTTTTTCTCTACAGTTTAAACAGGGACTATTAATTACTACAACTAGCGAGCTCCAGATAATCCACGAGCTTTAAGCAGCGGATGGGGCGGTGAAGTAGTGACCAGCACCAGCCTCGTATAGAGCCTCCAGGATTGGTTGCAGTTCCGATCCAGACGAAGCAACGACGGTGTTCTTGTAATCCAGCGACTCGTCGTTGTAAATGTCCCACCATTTCTGGACCAGAATCTTGATGTCTTCCCTGTCCATGTTCTCTTCTTTTCCTGTGTACCTCCACGGCTTAGACCCCTGCAGAAAAATACAAGCAGTAAGACTTCATTCATGTCCGAATGAATGAAATTATTGCAGAAGAGAATGATAGATACTTACAGCAGCACAATAGTGAACAACTTTGACTTCGTCAAGGTTAATGTTCTCAGGATGGCGCCATAACATGGCCATTACGAGGTTGTAATCCGAAGGAATTGGCTTGTAAACATCCCTGAAAAACATGTTCAGGAAATCCTGCCAGGAAAAAACATAAATTAGAAAATTAAAAGTTGCTGCTAAGAAATCCTTGGCGAGATTACAGAGCAAACATGATATTTACCTGCTCGGCAAACAGGGTAGGCGGGGTGACTTTCAGGGTTTTTAAGAGATCATGATATGTGGATAGGTTGGGCTCATAAACAAACATTCCGGCATTGAAATAGAGAGGCGGCTTGGGACCCATCTCAGCCGGCCACTTGACCTTGTCGGGACACTGCTGGCAGTAACCGATCTTGTACTGGGGGCTACTGCTCCATGTTTTCTCGCAGAAACAGTCCATCACAGCATAAAAATAACCATCTGGCATGTCAAAGAGGTGGTCAACGTTATCAAATACTTGGATGTCACCGTCCAAATATATCATCTTGCTGTACTCCACAAACTGTAGCAAAAGAAGAAAAGATTATGAGATAAATATATATGAAGACTAAAATTCAGCTAATCCTCTGTTTTTCATAGCAATCCTCTGTTTTTCATCAAAAGAAACACAAAGCAGAGCTAGCTAGAACATGCATACAGACCTCCCAGATACGGAGCTTGGAGTAGTTGATAACATAGTAGGCCATAGCAAACTGAGTCTGGTTCTCCGGCGGATGAACAGGCTCGATCTCCCTCAATATGCATCCCTGGGAAACAAGAATCTTGCGGTGGTGCTCAGGAACATCAGGCAAGATAGCCACCACAAGTGGATACTTGCTTTCGGCCTTCCTCAGCCCCTTGGCTAGCCCCACAACACCCTTCCAATAATCTCCATCGCCGGCCAAGAACGTAACATATGCACAGCTTGATATGCTAGCTTGCTTCACAAGATCGGTGTTGGTGTTGCTATCAAAAGTAGGAATAGTATCAGGAGCCATGGTGTGATCAGATTTGTCAAGAAAACGAGATAAACTAGAAAAGGGTTTTGAAACAAATCGTCTGTTTACTGAGAGAGAAGATTTAAGGTTGCAGAGAACTATATTGCTTTGATCCTTGAATGTTTTGGTTGTGAGTGAAGATTTGTTGAGGGGAGTGGAGGTATATATAGGGGCTGAGGGTGCATTGATTCTATATTTTATTAAGATAATTGAAAGATATATAGTTATAATTAATTGAATATATAATTCTTTTTCTGGGGCTGGAAAGAAAATATTAAATGTATTATAAAATTTAAGAAGGTTCAAATTAATTTGACAAGTCCATTTCTCGCCTTAAAATAAGATGTTCAATTTAATTTTCAAAGCCACATATGGAAACCACTGACGAATCATTTGTTTCCATTTGTCAACGTTGAGAGTTAGGATAAAATTCCCAAAGATACGGACGAGAGGATCATGGAATTGGACGGTGCAGGATAAGCCCATTAAATAGTATTTCCTTTTTCATTTTTAACCAAAATACCTGTTTTTCCATTTTACCATTTGGTGTTTGGTAATGTGTTTGGAAAACACTTCTGAAAAAAAAATTTTTATTTTTTATTTTAAATTAAAAAAATTAATGTTTTTAAATCATTTTAAGGTGTTGATATCAAAAATAATTTTAAAATATTAAAAAAAAATATTTTGATATATTTTTGAACGAAAAATATTTTTAAAAGCAATCTCAATCAGACTCTCAAACAATCTCTATATTTTATTGCACGAGATTTTGCTGAGATTTTATCCCTATCTTGAGGTTATTTGCGTCAAAAATAAATAAATAGGAAGAGGAAGAGGAAGAGGAAGAGCACATTTAATATTATAGCAACTATTCTTTTTAAAAATATTTTTTGTTTGAAAATATATCAAAATTATATATTTTTTTAAAATTAAGATTTATTTTTTATGTTAACATATTACAACAAAAAAAACACCAAAAAACAATTAAAAAATACTTTTAAAATAAATAAAAAAACAAACATGGTCTAAATATAAGTGAAATAAGCAAAGATCAACTCATTGAATGAAGAGTATAATGAGAATAACTAATAATTGTTTTTCATTAATAAAAATTGTTTTATTTTTTAAAATTATTGTTATAAGTTTTTTATTCAAGTTAAGTTTGGTGGGTCAACATGTAACTCAGCAAGTCAATTTTAATTTTTTAATAAAAAAAACAAATATTATTTTAGTAAAAAATATTAAATTGTTTTGCTTACTCAACTTAAATAAGATTATATTAAATTACCGAATATTCAAATTACACCATCTTGATTTTCTTACCTTATATTAAACAATTTTTTTTAATATACTGAGGATACGTGGTCAAAAGAGAGATTAAAAAAAGAAAGTAAAAGTGTAATTAATATAATTATTACACCGACCTGGATCTACCGTTAACCCCACAGCGACTCCCTTGAACACAGCACGAAAGCCCACGCGGTGTGAGCCGACTAACTCAGTGTTTCGACGTGGCGTATCCCTGGAGGCCTGAGATCTCTTAACAAGAATATACCTGGTACAGAATCAAGTAGGTGCAAGATTACACGTGGCAGGCACAAACACGTGTATCATTGTAGATGTGACACGGGTCAATTCATTTGACACTGTGACAGATGGGGCCTTTAGTTTATTCTAGCGAACTTTCTAGTTATGTTAGTTGATAAAATATGGGACCAGGAGTACTAAATTAGGGTTGATTTTGGAATGGGCTTGTGTTTTTGAGACATTTGTATTCGACCGACCTTGAGTTTGGATAAAATTTGCTGACTTTAGTTAGAAGCAACCTTAAATCTGGATCTTGAATCAAGAAAATCATGGGCTTTATTACCGATAGTTACGGTCGTGAATTTGACTACATTTAATTCAGGAATATACCATTATAATATCACCATGTTTTAATATTTCCATATTAAAAACAATTTCCAATAAGATACCGAATACTTTTTTTTTCACATAAAAAATATAAAATAAAAATATATATGCAATCATCTAACTAAATAAATTGATGAACATCTATGTAAATAAATGAAAAAAATCATTGACAGTAACCAAAAAACAAAACTAAAAAAATATGAGTGTATATCAAGATATTTAATCACATAAATCAACCTTTCATACAATTGTGTTTACTGAACTTATTTATTTAAGTAAATAAAGCATAAGTTGATCACACGGTGGAATCACATGCACTGACTGAATAGCGCGGACATCACTCATTTATTAGTGTGTGCTAGCTTGGAACATCTTTTTTATTAAAAAAATAAAATATCAATGTGAAAATACTAAAACACCCTTCAACCCTAGTAATTACCCTAAAACTCGTGCGAAAGTTCAAAAATACCCTCAAATATAAATGTTATTTTTTATCTTTTCTAAGACTAATAATGTACTTTAATTATACATGGTAAATTGTATATAGTGCTACAATGAAATATTCACACCTAACCACTTTAACCAAGTGTTTTTTTTTATTATTCATTCAATAACTAATTTAAATCCAACAATTATATTGCACTGCCAAAATTATTGGTAATTCTTTTCGATCACTTTATCTCTTTATCTAAAGATCCTAAATGAGCATTTATTTACTAGAACTTTCTATTGAAGGTTCTACAAATCCTCTATTCTCTTCAATACCAATGAATTTTAGTATTCTTACATAGGTACTTCTTAATCTAATATTTCTATTTTGAAAGTCAATCATTTTGATGTTTTTTAATATTATATAGTTTTAAATATCCTCACACAAATATTTATAAATCTAGCATTCCTATTTATTTATTTATAATAACACATGAACTTTGGTATCCTCACATGGATACTCATTAAATTTGGCATTCCTTTTTTGGAAGCTAAATCAACCTAGTAATCTCTTTGAAATGCCATATGAACTCTAGTATCCTTGTATGGATATCTTCATTAATTATGACATTTCTATTTTTGGAAGTCAAATCAATATGATATTCTCTTCTGAATATCACATGAACTTTAGTATGCCTTAAATTTTTCATTTCTATATTTGAAAGTCAAATCATTCTGGTGTTCTTTTTCAAATATCAATCCTCTACATATTAAGTCATTTAAATTTCTAGCATGATAGTTTCAACCAAATAATAAGAGTAAGTATTATAGTAACTACAAATACTAACATCCTAAAATATCTAAATACTTTAATTCAAGGTGAATATTTTTCACATACCTGTAATTGTCTAAAACACCGTGATTCTTACGATCAGCGACTATCCTACGGCTTCTCTTACATCATTAAATCAATTTTTTTTAGATTCATAAATTCTCTTTTTCTAGGAAATTATTTCCTTTTCAATTTAAATTATGCTCATCTATATAGTATAAACTCCAAATCCCTTAATTATAATGTCCATAACCAGTTATTTTCTTGATTAATTCAATTGTTTCTCTTTTATCTTCTTTTGAAATAAAACTTCACTACATGATAGATGTGTGTGTCTTTTTAAATAATCTTTTCTACCAATTACTAATTTGAACTCACGATGGCTTAATTATCTCTAAGTTTAATAATTCAAATTCATTGATTCATTGTTACTTTTATAATTGTTTTCTAACAATTTTTTAACCTATTAATTCTTATTCTAAATAACATTTTAACTTTTATAATTTGTTCATATCAAAATCACATACGCATACAATCCCACATAAATATACCTAGCTAAATTTAACATTAAATTTGTAATGTTCAATTGGTCTTTTCCATTTTAAATCCATTCCCATCAAAACCATATATATATAATACAAAAAGCTCATCATTTTGGACTCTATCTCTTTTCCTTTGGTCATCATCGTCACTCTCATTTTGCTCATCAACCTCGGTCTTTTCTTGGTCAGTTAGTTCTTTCGTCTACTTGGCATCATCGTTTAGGTCATCCTACTAATAAAATTGCTGCGATGATGTTAGCAAAAGCCCAAATTAAATTTTCCATTGATTCAAATTCTTCTATGTGTCATAGTTGTCTACAGGGAAAGTTTTCCAAACTTCCCTTTCAATTGCGTCCTCATAAATCTGTAATTCCATTTCATACTATTCACAGTGATATTTGGGGACCTTCTCCTTGTTTGTCTATAGATGGTTACCGATATTATGTGACCTTTATAGATGAATTTTCCCGTTATTGCTGGCTATTTCTACTGGTTCATAAAAGTGATTTTTATTCTGTATACGTGAGATTCTATCACTTTGTTCAAACTCAGTTTTCGCATTCTATTAAAATTTTGCAAAGCGATGGGGGTGGTGAGTATGTTAGTAAACAACTCCAGTCATTTCTCATTTCTAAAGGCACTGTCCATCAAAAATCCTGCCCTCATACGCCTGAACAAAATGGTCTTGCAGAACGCAAACATAGGCATTTAATTGAAACCACGATTACTATACTACAAAATGCCAAATTACCTGCGTCGTTTTGGACTCATGCTGTTCAAACATCAGTATATCTTATAAATAGAATGCCTTCCGTAATTCTACAGAATAAATCTCCTTATGAGATTTTATTTCAAACTATTCCTTCTGTGTCTCACTTGCGAATTTTTGGTTGTGCTTGCTTTCCCTTATTACGTCCATATCGACTTAATAAGTTACAAGCTAAAACCACCATATGTGTCTTTTTAGGATATGCCTCCCAATATAAAGGCTATCTTTGTTATGAACCAGTTGGCAAAAGAACATATATCTCTAGACATGTCATTTTTAATGAACATGTTTTTCCATATATTGATTTAACTACTGTTTCTAAGGGCCCTACTTTGTCTTCTTCCCAGCCTTCACATGTGCCCTTTCCAGTTGTTAATCATAAAAATGTCGTTGTTTTTCCCTCTACCATTCATTCTCCTGTTCATGCATCATCATCATCTTCCCAATCCATTCCTGTTTCACCTGCGTCAGATTCCATTTCTGTTGTGCCTTTGCCAATATCATCCACCCCTGCTGGTCTTGTTTCCAATTCTGGAAATGCATCTGAGGTTGGTAGTCCAGCAGTTGATTCATTTAATCCTGAGTGCATTTCAGTGATTCTTCATATTCCGGATATGAATCTGCATCCAATGCAGACGCGGAGTAAGAGTGGAATTATTAAGAAGAAGACAGTGTGTCTTGCCATGACTGTTGTCTCCCCGACTGTTGATTTGAATGTGGTTGAGCCGTCCAGTTACAAAACAGCATTAACTAGTCCTGTGTGGTTGAAGGCCATGAAGGATGAAATTGATGCTCTTCAGTCACAGCAGACATGGAAGCTTATGCCTCTGCCATCTGATAAAAATCTTGTGGGCTGCAAATGGATTTTTAAAATTAAGAGGCATGCAGATGGGACTATTGCGAGGCATAAGGCACGGTTGGTAGCACAGGGATTTAGTCAAGAGCCTGGACTGGATTATGGTGAGACCTTTAGTCCTGTAGTGAAACCAACTACGGTGAGACTGGTATTGGCACTGGCTGCTCAGTTTGGTTGGGGTTTGAGGCAACTGGATGTTAAAAATGCCTTTTTACATGGCATTCTTCATGAGGATGTGTTTATGTCACAGCCTCCTGGCTTTGTTAACCAATTGCAACCGCAGCTTGTGTGCAAATTACATAAGTCACTTTATGGTTTGAAGCAGGCACCACGGGCGTGGAATGAGAGGTTCACTTCGTTTTTGCCATCACTGGGGTTTAATCACACTTATTCAGACTCGTCCCTGTTTGTCAAATACCTGGATGCTGGGGTTATCATTTTGCTGGTATATGTTGACGACATTATAATCACGGGGAGTGATTCTAATGCTATTAATCAGGTCATTACTGCTCTTGCTGCTGAGTTTCAGATCACAGACATGGGGGATCTTCATTTCTTCTTGGGTGTTCAGATTGTTCATACCACTGCTGGGCTGTTCCTCTCACAATCGAACTATATACATGAGCTGCTTCTTAAAACTGATATGCATTCTGCCAAACCGTGTGCCACTCCCTGTCTTCCATATCAACGGCTACTCAAGGATGATGGAGAACCGTTTGCTAATCCCTCATTGTATCGCAGCATTGTAGGTGCTCTACAATACCTGACATTTACACGGCCTGACATTGCATTTGCAGTCCACCAGGTGTGTCAATTTATGCAGCGTCCTATGGTGGATCACTTTGTGGCAGTTAAACGCATATTGAGGTATCTTAAAGGTACTATTTCTGTTGGGATTACTTATCAGAAAGGGCCTTTAGACCTCACAGCATTCAGTGATGCTGATTGGGCTGGCGATCCTAATGATCGTCGATCGACAACTGGTCTGGTTGTATTCCTTGGATCAAACCCGATTGCTTGGAGCTCTAAGAAGCAGCACACCGTGTCTAGATCATCCACGGAAGCTAAGTATAGGGCCTTGTCTACTGCCTCTGCAGAACTGGACTGGATAAAACAGTTGCTGCAATTCTTACGAGTTACTCTGCCTCAAACTCCTGTGCTATTTTGTGACAATTTATCTGCTATTGCCTTGTCCTTTAATCCAGTGCAGCATCAACGCACGAAGCACATTGAAATTGATGTGCATTTCGTGCGTGAGAGGGTGTCCACCAATCAGCTGGCGGTCCAATTTGTTTCTTCACAGGAGCAGTTCGCTGACATCCTTACAAAAGGCCTTAGCTCTCCTTTATTTCTAAGCCATGTTCGCAATCTCAGGCTTGGTTTGTGTAAGCCTGGGATTGAGGGGGGATGATAGCATATATAGGGGAATACTTTCAGTGTATTACATGCACACACTCATAGCATAGAAATGGCTATAAATACTGTAATCAGAGCATGCGTTGTATGTGTGAAAAACAGAATAACAGAATCTGTTCATCTCTCTCTCTCTCTCAAACAGAATTCTCTCTTCTCCTTCTTTAATTTCTGGATTTACACACTTCGCCGTTAACCTCCTGGTAGAAAGTCACAGTATCTCCACTTCTGAGGCCAGCGTCGCGACCTAACGCATACCAACCTGTTGTAAATACAAGGTCTCCTGATCTGGTGGAGCAGTGAATTGTCACGGGGCCCACTAAACGGTTTCCGGCAGCTGACTCAAATATGGTGGGCAATTCTATGGTTCCATGGAAAGGTTGCAGGAGTTTTAGGTTAGAATCGCGTTGTGGTAGCACCAATGCTCTCTCGATATCCATACAGGTGAGTTTCTTTGTGAAGATCAATTCCATGGCTAGTGAAATGGTATGGAAGAATAAACTTAAACAAGGTTTCACGTATTTGTAGCGACTGGGGTCGCATGCAGGTATTTATAGAGAATTTAGCAGTGAGCTTATGGAAGCCAGCTAGCTTGTTGCTTGATGTTTTGTTTCAGTGCTCTTATTTTTTTTTTATTATTAATTGATGTATAAACCTATTCAACATATATTATTAATTGTTCTAGAAACAATTGATTTCCCATGATTTGTTATTCAATACTTCCAGAAAGAAAAATCTCCATGGTTTGAACTGAAAAGATATTATCAACATTAATTAGTGACTTTCAAAAGCAGTTAATTTCTTTACTGTCTCAAGTTTTAGGGATATAGATTCTAGTTAGTACACATCTCCAAGATATTATCCCTTTTCGGTGAGTGATGGATACGTTCATCGTCTGGTTTCTCTTCTGTTCGCGATTAAAAGGTCGAAAAATTAAGAAGTTGAACGATTCATGCTCGGAAGGTGACGAGTGTTCTTTCAGTCAAACATGATCTGCTTCCAGCTATATATATCCACCGACCATGCATCCGCTGGTTACAGATTGTGAAATGGTCCCCTAGCAAATCAGCGAGAACTTAATTGGTTTTGGAAAGCATGCAATGGGATTATCCATTTCTAATGTCACCGTTGTCTAAGGGAAATACGAACGAATGTTGCGGTTGTGGTAGCTTTTGTCTTTTCTTCTCTTTGAACGAGGGTGGTAGTAGTAGTCGAGCGACATGCTGGCGAGATCGAGTTTATTAGGGCGGCCACGATACAAATTTCCATCTTTTAATTGATGCATAAACCTATTCAGCATACATGATTAACTGTTCTAGAAACAATTTAATTCTCTGAATTCCAATGATTTGTTGAGAAAAATCTCTATAGTCTGAACACGCAAGAAATCATCACCAGTTAATGACTTTCGAAAGCAGTTTCTTTTCTTTTCTTTCGAAATCTCTAGTTTTTCTGATAGAATGCATGCTAGTGACCATCTCCAAGATATTATCTATTTGGGTAGCAATATAATAAAGATTTTTACCCAAACAGACGCAATCATTCAAGTATCAGGTGGTTTTGGTCAGGATCATGAGTCAACTTCAATTAGAGTTCTATACAATTATAATTAAATTTGAAAAGATATTGTATTTTATTCCAAAAGTAGAAAGATTTGGGTTATAGAATATTTTTTGACTGGCCATAGATTTGCTATGAAATAATCAACTTAAACAAGGTTGTGCCATCCTCCAATAGAATTCCGTTCATGCATGTTAGCAACTTTTAGTGATGTCACCATGGATTCTGGAAAGGATAGATGTCATTGTTATATGGTCTTTTTAGTAAAGTTGCACTTGTGATCTTGTCCTTCACAAGAAAATAAAAAGAGTGAAGTTTGACAAATACATGATTTTATTTTGTAAAATGATGAACAAAAATTAAATTTTTGTAAAGATTTGGAACATAAAAAGTATCATGCAAAGTAAAGGTGCGGTTAGGGGAGTGCAAAGCCAAGGAACCACTGTGTGAGATTGTCACACCTAAACCATCACAGAGAATGACTTTGTCAATTCTATCATACTCGGAATGAATAGATAAATTAGTTAGATCACCTGCCATGATATTATGAGAGGTAACTGAATCTATTTAACCAATTTTATCGGTTCCATAAGGTAGTACAATTGATGGAAGAATGTTGAGACTGGATTTGAGGATATGTTTTAGCGATATGGCCCAACTGGTCACATTTGTTTTACAAGAACGTGCTTGTTTCTTTTCTAATTCAAACAACTGGAACTTCAGCCGCACCCCAACCGCCGCCGCCGCCGCCGCCATCACCTCCAGCCACAACATGCTTGTTTCTTTTCTATTTCAACCAGCACTTCTCACTCTCATTCTGTACTGTGCTCCTTCACTAAATTCCTGATAGAAAGACATAATGTCTCCCCCTGTAAGGCCAGCATAGCGAGCAATTTCATACCAACCTGTTGTAAATGCAGGCCTTCCAGATCTCGGAGAGCAGTGAATTGTTACTGGCTCTGCTAAAGGCGTTCCTGAAGCTGACTCAACTATGGTGGACAATTCCATGGTCCCTTGGAAAGGCGGCAGGAGTTGTAGGTTAGAATCGGGTGGTAGCACCAACCCTCTCTCAATATCAACAGGGGTGAGCTTCTTTCTGAAGATTTGCATGGCCAATGGCAGTAGTTTGAAATAATTAGGTTAAGGAAGGTTTTGTGTATTTGTAGAGACATGCACAAGGTATTTATAGAGAATTCAATGGTCTTATGGTATACAACGTGGATCTGCGACTCAATCAAATTCTCTTGTCTCGCTGTTTTTTTCTTCAAAATAATTTCATTTACACTTTTATTTAAAATAAGAAAACTAGGCTAACGCAAGCCAATCCACTTGATCTGTGACCCAAAAACATATTCCAGATTGGGTTTAAAAACTATTCACTTAACTATTCTACAAACAATTTAAATCCCATGATATGCTGGTAAAAAATACTTTCACTACGAAAGATCTCAATAGTTTGAACAAGCAAGATAATTTACTACTTTTCAGAAAGAGAGATGGGTGGAAGGTGTAAGTTTTTGATTGTAATTCTGGTTTCTTGTATAAAACTTCATTTGATTGTTTTATCTTGGTTTGCAGGTATTCAATTTCTCAATTTGGGAAAAATGGTGTTTTTTGCGAGACAGAGAGAAGGGATTTTTACAGAAAAAGATCAGTATCTTCTATTTCTCATTAACTTGCCTTTTACAAATTCTTCTGTATTTATATTACATCAGTACATGACTTCTTTGTAACGGCTAGTTTATATAACTGCCTTAGTTACTAAACTGAAAATAACAGAATTAGTCACTATTACAGCTTCTTCATCTTCTTCTTCTTTAGCTTCTTCATTAACTGTCTTCAATAGCTTGGTTAATCTTCTTCAATACCTGTGGGCAACTTATCAATCAACATCCCCTCCTAAGCTGCTTACAGGTTTGACACCAAGCATTGCTCTTAGTTTACTAAACCTGTCCTTAGATAACCCTTTAGTAAAGATATCAGCCACTTGGTCTTCACTGCTACAGAACTTAATGTCAATTAGGTTCTCTTGTACTGCCTCTCGTATGAAGTGTATTCTCCTGTTTATATGCCTTGTCTTTTGGTGAAATACTGGGTTCTTTGCCATAGCAATTGCTGACATATTGTCACAGTAGAGAGTTGTTGCCTTTGTCTGCACTTCACTTAGATCATCAAGCACAACTCTTAGCCATAGAGCCTGTGCAGTTGCCTCAGAAGCTGAGACATACTCAGCTTCTGCAGTAGATAGTGCCACAGTAGCTTGTTTCACTGATGCCCATGAAAATACCCCACTTCCAAATCCAAATGTATATTCAGAAGTGCTTCTACTGTCATCTTCACTTCCACCCCAATCTGCATCACAAAATCCTACAAGTGTTGCTGATTTTCGTTTGACATATTCAATCCCATAGTCAATTGTTCCTTGAACATATCACAACACTCTTCTTGCAACTCCCATGTGTTTCTTTGTGGGTTTATTCATGAACCAAGATAGTAGACTGACAGCATACATGAGGTCAGGCCTTGTTGCTGTCAAGTACAACAAGCTTCCCACGATTTTTCTATAGAGATTCTCATCTGCAAACTCACTTCCATCTTCCTTCCTTAGCTTTTCTCCCATAACCAGTGGAGTAGACACTGGTTTGCAGTCAGCAAGCCCAAATTTCTCTAGCAAAGTTCTTGCATATTTACCTTGGTGAATGAAAATACTTTGATTAGTTTGCAGCACTCCCATCCCTAGAAAATGGTGGAGAAGACCAAGATCAGTCATCTCATACTTATGCATCATCTCCTTCTTAAATTCATTCATCATAGGTTCACTGCTGCCTGTAAACACTATATCATCCACATAAATGGATACCACAATCTGATTTCCTTCACCATCAGACTTTGTGTATAGTGTAGCTTCACTAGCACTCTTTTTGAACTTACACATAGTGAGATATGCATCAATCTCACTATACCAAGCCCTAGGTGCTTGTTTAAGGCCATATAGTGCCTTCTTCAACCTATACACTTTGTGCCCAGCCTTCTGCATCACAAACCCCTCGGGTTGCTCGACAAACACTTCTTCATCTAGCATTCCATTCAAGAATGCTGACTTAACATCCAACTGGAATAATTTCCAGTTCTTTTAGCTTGCAAGTGCCACTAGAGTTCGAATTGTGTCCAGCCTAGCCACTGGCGCAAAAGTCTCATTGTAGTCAATTCTAGATTTTTGAGCATTGCCCTTTGCCACAAGTCTAGCCTTGTATTTGTTAATTGTCCCATCTAGGTTCAACTTGGTCTTGAACACCCATTTCACCCCAATAACAGGTTTTCCAGAAGGCCTATCAACTAGCTCCCATGTGTCATTCTTCTCAATCATTTCCAATTCATCCATCATTGCATTCTGCCATACTGTTTCTCCAGCTGTTTCAGCATAGGTCTCAGGTTCACACATGCTCAGATTACATCTAGCATATATGTCTTCTAGTGTTCTGAGTTTTACCGGGGTTGAGGTATTAAACCTTGACTGTGAACTACTTCTGTCATCACTCTCACTGATTTCTTCTACTTCCCGAGAGCATTCACCATGGCTTGACTGAATTCTTTCAGTTTGAGTTTCAACTTCACTGTAAGCAGCAGTGACAGTGGAATGAAGTCATTTTCCTCTTCAAGTCCCTTCTTCCATGGAAACTTACTATTCTCATCAAACACAACACTCCTAGATAACACAATTTTCTTAGATTGCAGAATGTATATTCTGTAACCTTTTTCACAGCTTCCATAGCCCATGAATATCCCTTTCTCAGCCTTTTTATCAAACTTCTGTCGCATGTGTGCTGGAACATGAGTGTAGCACGCACATCCAAACACGTTGAGGTGTTTTATACTAGGCTTTCTTCCTGTGAATGCTTCAAATGGGGTCAGGTTTGCTAATGATGTTGTGAAGCATCTGTTTTGCACATACACAGCTGTATTAACAGCTTCGGCCCAAAACTCAACTGGAATATCCATCTCCTTCATCATAGTTCTGGCCATCTCAACTATGGTCCTATTTTTCCTCTCAGCAACACCATTTTGCTGAGGGGAATAGGCCACAGTTAGCTGTCTTTCCATTCCTTGTTGTTCACAGAAATTCTTAAAATCAGTGGAAGTGTACTCACCTCCCCTATCACTTCTCAATTTCTTTATTTTGATGCCACTTTGTAGTTCAACAAACACTTGGAATTTTTTGAACACATTTAAGGCTCCTGATTTGAACTGCAAGAAATACACCCAGCACATCCTTGTATAGTCATCAACAAAGATGATGAAGTATTTATTACCTCCACTGGATTCCAGCTACATTGGTCTACACAAATCTGTGTGGATCAATTCGAGAGGTTTGCTAGCCCTCCAGCTTCCTTCCTTAGAGAACTTTTCTCTTTTGTGCTTTCCCATCACACACGCCTCACACACTGCATCCATATTGGTTAAGGTAGGCAATCCAATAACAAATTTCTTCTGCTGCAATTTTTGCATGCTGTCTGTGTTCAAGTGACCCAACCTTTTGTGCCAAATCCATGATTCTTCAACCACTGATGCTCTTATTGCTGCAGGTAACAATGTTTCAAGGGACAGAGGGAAACATCTATTCCCTTTCATTAATACTATAGCCAGTACATTTTTGAGACTTTCATCTTCAAAGATTACTGCCTTGTTACCCCCAAAGAGTATATAATACCCCTCTTCAATCATCTGCCCAACACTGAGCAGATTCTCATCCAGACCTGGAACCAGCAACACCTCTTCAATGTATCTTCTTCCTTGACTTGTATCAACCACAAGTGTTCCTTTTCTTGTTGCTTGAACTAAGTCACCTGAGCCCATCTTCACTTTGCAGGTAATTTCTCTGTCAAGATCAATCAGTTTTGACTCCTGAGATGTCATGTGATTGCTGCAAGCACTGTCAACATACCACACGTCTTCATCCTCTATACTTGCTGCATGACATGCATAGTACATTGTTCCTGTAGAAACATCTTCTTCTTCTTGTGCAAGGTTTGCTACTGGCTTGTAATTGTTGCAATCTTTTGCATTATGCCCAAACTGATTGCATCTGCTGCATCTTGTCTTCCCCTTATATCTGCAGGTGCCAAAATGATATTTTTAGCATACACTGCATTTTGGTTTCACAGCACCATGACTACTGCTCCCATGTCTGTTTTGAGGGTTGAACAAACCATTAGAATTTGCTTCATTTCTGTAATTCTGGTTTGAACCATAATTGTTGTTGCCACTTGATGACCAGTTTGTAGGCCTTCTTTCCTGCCCTTGCCAACCTGGTCGAGTTTTGTATTGTGAGCCCTTGTTACTTCCATAGCCTTGATTGCTACCCAATTTTAGGCTACTGAATGCCTTTTCAATACCCTTTTGTTTTTCCCTTTCATCACTCAACCCTTCTCTTCTATCAAAAACGTTAACAGAGGCTACTACTTCTTCTGCTCCGAGGGTTTCAATGTCTCTTGTCTCTTCAATAATAGAGACAATTGAATTATATCTCCTATTAAGACTCATTAGCAGTTTTTGAACAATTCTTGTTTCTGCCACCTCTTCCCCAAGTGACTTAAGATTGTTAATCATGTCAAAAAACTTAGAAAGATAGTCATCTAAGTCTTCTTTATCTGACATCTTCATATATTCAAACTCAGCCCTAATGGCCTGAAGTTTAACTGCTCTAACCTTTTTATCACCTCTGAATTCCCTCTTCAGAATGTCCCAGGCTTCTTTTGCTGTCTTCTAATTTCTTATTCTTGGAAACAACTCATCCGTTATTGCTCCTTGAATGAGGCTTAAGGCTCTTGCATTCTTGATCTTCATTTCTTTGGTAATCTCAGGTGCAACAGCAGTTTTTGTACTCCCTGATGCACTTCCTTCTTCAGACACCTTTTCTGGATTTGATTGAGGCAGTGTGCCAAATTCAATCACATCCCAAAGATCATAGGCAATAAGGACAGTTTCCATTTTGACTGACCAAAAATCGTAATTACTCCCATTGAATTTGGGAGTTCTTAGATCACCTCCTGAACTTGATGATCCTGCCATGTAGAAAACTTGGCTTTCTTGAATTTCTTGATTTCACAGCTCACGTCCCTTCTTGATGAATCAGGTTACAGCTCTGATACCATGTAAGTTTTTGATTGTAATTCTGGTTTCTTGTATAAAACTTCAATTGATTGTTTTATCTTGGTTTGCAGGTATTCAATTTCTCAATTTGGGAAAAATGGTGTTTTTTGCGAGACAGAGAGAAGAAGGGATTTTTACTGAAAAAGATCAGTATCTTCTATTTCTCATTAACTTGCCTTTTACAAATTCTTCTGTATTTATATTACATCAGTACATGACTTCTTTGTAACGGCTAGTTTATATAACTTCCTTAGTTACTAAACTGGAAATAACAGAGTTAGTCACTATTACAGCTTCTTCATCTTCTTCTTCTTTAGCTTCTTCATTAACTGTCTTCAATAGCTTGGTTAATCTTCTTCAATACCTGTGGGCAGCTTATCAATCAACAGAAGGCTGCCACATTCTGCTTTTGTTTAAGAGTGACGAGCAGAATGAATGTAAAATTATATACAGGGAGAATCCATAGAGACACGAGAGTGCAGTAGCAAAACTTCCATTCGCCATGTCAAGTTTTCATTAAATCTTAGGAGGATTCTTCTCTGTGTATCCGGATTTGCTAGTAAATCGATCTGTTAAAGTTCTCCAATCAACTTTAATTATAATTATAATTATACTTGAAAGATATTCGATTAAAATATATGTTTTCTTATCAATTGTCCGTTGAAGAGAGTGCTCTTGGGGCAAAAGGCAGAAATTAATTGCTGGAAAACGACAACCTTGAAAATCAATTATACAAAGTTTGGTGCATCCAAAACACAACAAACTGTTTCTTTCATCTGCTGTCTCCCCTTTTTAACCTTACGTCTCTCTCAATCTTATACCTCTGAGATCAAGAGTTGGGGACACCTCGATGCAAATATCATTAATATTAAAATGTTGCTAGCAGCCTTAATTAATACCCATGACTCACATACTTCCCCCCCTCCTTTTTATAAATTTAATTGAATCAATGAGAGCTAATTAAAGATTGAAATTAGTGAGATATATATATATATATATATATATATATATATAGCTAAGGGTATGCATATTTAGCTCGAAAAGAATCCCTTTTTGAACTGAGAATGTTTAAGCAAAAGTTTTGTTAGCAAGTGAGTTTTCAAGAGATTAAATTTGTGTTGCCATAGAGGCCAGTTTTACCACCTTCAGCAATCAGTTGTTGGCCATATTTCCTCATACATGAAAGGAATTGAGCAACAAACAAAGGTAGCAGGGTGATCATGGATTGGTTTTAATGTAGTATTATAGCAGGAGAAAACAAAGCACAAGCTTGCTGCACCTCAGCCACTGAACAATCGAAAATGAAAAATCATAGCTGATAATGGAAGACTAATAGAAACATACAAGTGATTATTATATATTGAACGTCTAAATCCATATAGAAAAAACAAACTAAACAAATAATAATCTCAGCGCTTGACGGTGCGAGAACAAAAGTTATTTATCGACTCTAAGTACTGATCTTGCTGGATAGAGATAATTCTTCTCAACTGCTGACGCCGGACAGAAACTAGACACGAAGATAGCAGGAGACATAACGAAAGAAGAAACAAAAGGACGTTCACTCGGATGCTCAAGCAAGTTTTTGGAAGACACCCTTCCGTCACATTTCTTTTTAGCTTGAACCACCATTTCTCAGTTTGAATTTGTACCGTGCTTCGCCGTTAACCTCCTGGTAGAAAGTCACAGTATCTCCACTTCTGAGGCCAGCATCGCGAGCTAACGCATACCAACCTGTCGTAAATACAAGGTCTCCTGATCTGGTGGAGCAGTGAATTGTCACGGGGCCCACTAAACGGTTTCCGGCAGCTGACTCAAATATGGTGGGCAATTCTAGGGTTCCATGGAAAGGTTGCAGGAGTTTTAGGTTAGAATCGCGTTGTGGTAGCACCAATGCTCTCTCGATATCCATACAGGTGAGTTTCTTTGTGAAGATCAATTCCATGGCTAGTGAAATGGTATGGAAGAATAAACTTAAACAAGTGGTGCAACGAAGAGAGCAGAGGAAGAAGAGAAGAGAGGATTGGCTGCGGCGTGGCTGAGAGAGGATAAGTAGAAACCCTAGGTTTTAGGTATTTGAAGCGAGAGGGGTCGCAGACAGGTATTTATAGAGAATGTAGCAGTGAGCTTATGGAAGCCAGCTAGCTTGTTGCTTGATGTTTTGTTTCAGTGCTATTATTTTTTTTATTTATTATTATTTGATGTATAAACCTATTCAACATATATTATTAATTGTTCTAGAAACAATTGATTTCCCATGATTTGTTATATATTCAGTACTTCCAGAAAGAAAAATCTCCATGCATGGTTTGACCTGACAAGATATTTTCAGCCTTAATTAATGACTTTCAAAAGCAGTTAATTTCCTTACTGGCTCAAGTTTTAGGGATATAGATTCTAGTTAGTACACATCGATCTCCAAGATATTATCCCTTTTCGGTGAGTGATGGATACGTTCATCGTCTGGTTTCTCTTCTGTTCGTGATTAAAAGGTCGAAAAATTAAGAAGTTGAACGATTCATGCTCGGAAGGTGACGAGTGTTCTTTCAGTCAAACATGATCTGCTTCCAGCTATATATATCCACCGACCATGCATCCGCTGGTTACAGATTGTGAAATGGTCCCCTAGCAAATCAGCCAGTACTTAATTGGTTTTGCAAAGCATGCAATGGGATTATCCATTTCTAATGTCACCGTTGTCGAAGGGAAATACGAACGAATGATGCGGTTGTGGTAACTTTTTTCTTTTCTTCTCTTTGAACGTGTGGTAGTAGTAGTCGAGCGACATGCTGGCGAGATCGAGTTTATTAGGGCGGCCACGATACAAATTTCCATCTTTTAGTTGATGTATAAACCTATTCAACATATATGATTCATTGTTCTAGAAACAATTTAATTCTCTGAATTAGAAAAATCTTTATAGTCTAATTGTGAAGGAACCATTTCACCTAAAAATTTAATCTATTAGATAAAATCCCATGATATAATTTATAATTTATATTACTCTCTAACACTAATCAGGCAAGAAATTATCAGCAATTAATGACTTTCGAAAGCAGTTTCTTTTCTATTCTTTTCTTTCGAAATCTCTAGTTTTTATGATAGAATGCATGCTAGTGACGTGACCATCTCCAAGATATTATCTATGTGGGGCCCTTTTCAGTGAGTGATGACTGATGAGCGTTCCAGACATTCATTAATCAACAGTCCAATTTCGTGCCCTAATATTGTAGCAATATAATATATCTACCAGCCCAAATAAGATTTAATATAACATTCTAAGCCTCTTTTTTTATATATAATAAATTTTATTGGACGTTCATCGCTGGTTTTTCTTGTGTTGAAGATTCATCGACCGATAAATGACATGCAATGAGTTTAGAACAATTTATGCACCAAAGGATATGGCAAGTGTTTTGGATCACTTTTGGTCAAACATTTGCTGCAATATATACTTCTGAGTTTGCCATTGTGCAAATATTAATCAATATTTTATTTATTATTGGAATAATTTGACGAAGCAAATGCACATAAATAACTGTTGAGGCAATCATTTTAATTGGAAATTTAACATCGAGCGAGGTTTCATATTTAAATTAATTTCACTAGAAAGAGGAGATGATAAGATGCAGATTTATGAAACAAATAAATATTTTGACCTGAGATTACCTATTCAAATTAACATATTTGTAGCGACTGGGTCGCAGGTATGTCATGAGAATTGTAGTGGTCTTATGGTAAGCCAGCCAGCTAGTTGCTGAATGTTCCGTTTTTTCACTCTTTATATATATATAAATCAATGTTTTAAAACCTGATATAACTCGGAATCTAAATTTAACCAAGTTTCAAAAATATATATCTAAATTTGATCATGTTTCAAAAATATAGAAGAAGAATTGACATGGTGTGACTAAATTAAAAACCTGGTTTGATTTATGACCCAGTTAGCCTAGGACTTCGTTTTTTTTCTTCAAAATATAATGTCATTTATAATTTTTTATAAAATAAAAAACCTAGAATAACTCAGCTCAATTCACCTGATCTGTGACTCGAAACACCCTGCATTTTATCCCTATTCTTGCATTGTTGTCACAGGTGAATGGAATGGTGGGTGGGGTTCAGAAACTATATTCTAGAAACAATTGAAATCCCCATGATCTGCTGGTCAATACTTTGAGTAAGAAGATCTCAATAGCAAGGTAATATACTTAATTTGAAGGATGTATTCTTTATTTCAATTTAGTAATTGTAGGGAACTCAATAATATATATATATATATATATAATTTAAACCGGAAAAAATAAAAATAAACATACTTTCTAAAATTATAATTGTTAGATTTGGCTTAAGGATTAATCCAAAAAAGTGCTTTTTTTGGTGTGGGTCAATCCAATAAGCACCGGTTTAATTCAAATCACTTGTTTTTAGTCATAAGCATTTATTTTTTAAAATTATCCCCTACAAGAAAATCAAAAAACAATTTCTATAAATATTTTGTGTCAAAGAACTTTCTCACCTAAAAACTTAAGTTGTTAAGTAAAATTCAAAGATATAATTTATATTATTTTCTATCACATCCCCTCAAGTGAAAACCTTTAGACTTGAAACTTGCACACAGGTCCATACTAATTTGTTCTTGATTTTTATCAAATAAAATGAGGATGATAAGATTTAAACTTTTGACTGTTAGGTCAACAAGATTCAAATATCATATCAAGGAATCATTTCACTTAAAAACTTAACTATTAAGTGAGATTTTAAAATATAATTTATATTATTTTTTTAACACTATGAAAAATTAGATTTTTAAGTTGAATCGAGCATGTTTAATAAATGTATTTTAAATATCATGATTACCCCCTTGATATTATATAAATGTTGCCTTGATGACATGACAATTATTTTATTTTCTTTGTTTTGCGGAAACATGCAGCCTGAAGATCCAATGATCCAGAATCTACGGTCAAGAAAGAAAGAAAGCAAAGCCCTAACTCGTCCGAATAAAGAACGACGAGCCGACTAGCCTGACGTTTTCAATTTTCAACACATCCGGAGCCCACAGAAGTACAGAACATCTTTTGGTGATCAAAATATTATTATAGCCATCGGCATGTGGCGCAGCATCGCATTGCTTTTGCTTTAGCCCACCGAACAGAGATGGGTGGAAGGCCGCCAAATTCTGCTTTTGTTTCAGGGTGACGAGCAGAATCGATGAAAAATTGTATACAAGGAGAATCCATAGAGAGATTAGAGTGCAGTGGCAAAACTTCCATTATGAGGGATTCTTCTCGGTGTAGAATCCATAGATTTGCAAGTAAATCTTCTCGAATCACCTCAACTTATTCTTCATCCAGAAAATTCAAAACACAACTGCCCATTGGTGCACAGAAAATTTTATTTTCGACCTTCTTGAGCACTACAACCTCTCCACCAGTTAATTGCATTGCAACCGCACTCATAGTAAGGTAATTTTATTCTTATTCTCCATCAGATTTATAAATATCTTGATGTAAATAAATGAAGGAAATGATTCAGTAAAAAAAAACACGCTTTTATTTCTTTATTTTTTCTTCTGTGTTTATTGACAAAAGCATTGAAGGTTTCCTAACCATGAAAGGGATTTGTTTTGCAAGAGAAGTAGCTCAACTATTCTAATCCAGTTCAGCACTAAACCTAAATATTATCCCAATAATTTAAAAGAATGATTTTGTGTTCTCATGGAGGCCAGTTTTACCACCTTCACCAATCAACTGTTGGTAATGAAAAAACTCCTTGACCAATTGTTGGGTTCACGGGTTTATGGTGATAAAGGAGCTGGTTTGGGAAGGCTGCTGGAGGTTCTATGGCTACTGTGATTGGTCTTGGAGAGATATGGTTTAGCTTAATGAGTGGAAGGTTGTGCAGGAGGAAGAAGGTGAAGGAGGTGCTGACTGAAAGGGGGCTGGGACGGCAGTTCCAGTGGTGGATTTCTGGGGGTGAAAGACCGACATTGTGATGGAATTTCATGTCTTGTGTTTTTGTGGGTTTCTTGAAAATCCTGGAATGTCCTTCCTCCTCTTTTTTCCGGGAATCAGAGGCTCACTGTGTTGACCATGGCTGGTTCTGGACTCTGGTTTTTTTTTTTTTTTGGTTTGAATCCGAGCCCCTAGTGTTCTTTGTCTATGTTTTCGGGAATTGATTCCTGGGGGTTTGATTGAGGAGCTGAAATTGGGACATTAGAATCTGGATTTATTTCTGCCATTGATCAATGGATTCTGTGGCAAATATGAATTGATTGGAACCAATTAGACTAAATTGATATTAACTGGACTGAGATTGAATTATCTTGGGACTGAATTGGATCAAATTAATTCAATTGGACTGATATGAATGAAATCAATGAACTAATTTGGACTAAATTGAATAGAGTGGATTGTCATGGATTGAAACAAACATTCAGACAACAGTTCCTTGTTCTCATTCACTCCTTGCATATTAGAGTTTTTAATTGCATTCAATTTGCCCTAAATCGCATTTTCCTTTTCAATTGTATCTCTAATTAAATCAATTAGACATTCGGATTTAATTAATATTGATAGCAAGTTGTATTAATCAATTATATGAACTAGATAAATTCACTAACATTGGTTTAACTCAAATCGTATTCAACCTATTTTAATATCTCACTTAAATCATTATGAATTATATACATAAATTAAAATTCTTATATATTTATTGAAATTTTAAACACAAAATCAGAATTGACAAAATATAAAATATACTCATTATTTATTTCATTACACAACACATAAATCACAAATATAAAATCAATTTCATCAAATTACAAACAAATACAATCTTTCAAAATACCAACAAACCTTAACATGTACAAACCACACATTCATACACTAAATTTCTAATGAAAAAAAACTATAAAACAAGTAAGCACACAAACAAACTACATATATAAAAATATGCAATAAAAATCAACATTTTAAAATCGAGTTCAAATAAATAAAAAAGGGTAATTTTGCTTACTTGATGTAGGGAATCATAAGACAAATATTAAATTAAAACAAGAATGTTAACAAACTAAGTGTTGAAATGACTGGGTTTGTTGTGGAAGGTTGATTTGTGATAAAATAAAAGGCTTTTTGTTGTTTGGTACAAAGCTAATGGAGGAAGAAAAAAGAAATTAGTGAGAGGGGGGTGAAGGGGAGTTACCCGACAAGTCATAATTTAAATATCACTGATGGGTTCATTTCATTAGTAGTGTCATTTGTATAAATAAAATGTAATTGTATCTTATAGTTTTCTTTAATTTTATATTTTCCCTATTTAAACAAAAAAAAAATTTTGTTGGTGTTTAATAATGGATGTTAGAGAATAATATAAATTATATTTTAAGATTTCACCTAAAAGCTTAAATTTTTAGGTGAGATGGTTCTTTAACATGGTATCAGAGCCTTGTTGACCTAACAGTCACAAGTTCGAATCTCACCATCCTCATTCTATTTGATAAAAATCAAGCACAAGATAGAGTGAGCCTGTATGTAAGTTTCAAGCTCAAAGAGTTTTCACTTGAGGAGGTGTGTTAGAGAATAATATAAATTATATTCTGGAATGTCACCTAAAAGCTTAAATGGTTCCTTAACAATGGACAAGGGGCAATTTTGTTGGTAAAGTTCACCGCAATCTACCAACGAAAAGATTTTGTTAGTATTTATCATTTTTTTGGTAGTGTTGAGACTTTATTTCGTGATTCTTTTTTCTTAGTTTTTATTGAATTATTTGTTTTAAATAGTATTTTTATTTTACTTAACACTTGTGATATACCGTAATTGATATTTATTTTGTCAATCCTTACCATTTACAGCCGATATATTTGCTATTTCAGAATATGTTTATTTTTTCAAAATTTTATTTAGTTTTTTCTACGATATCAAGAGCTTCTTTCTATAATTATTCAATTTTTATAGAATTTTATTCAAAATTCTATATATCAAACTATTTTCATTCAACCTGTTCCAATTTTTTTCATCCCATCTCACTTTCATATTTGTTGTTGTATTAATCCATTTTCACAAAACAAAACAAAACAAGTAAATTCATACCAAATAAAGAAAACCTGATGGCAAATGTCTCACTGTATCTAATTTATGTATGCGAAAATGAAATTACAACTTGATTTATGTCTTCTGAATGAAATAATTCAATTAATACTTTATTAATAAGAATAAAACACCAACATGAAGCTGCCACTCCAAACTATATGACATCAGCCCATATATCCTTTCCAAACAGTCTGATTTTTCTTTTCACTTCGATTTTGATGCATGGAGCCTGGTTTTTCTTGACTTCCTCGAGAATGGTCACGCTATCATCTACTTGAAGATTCCTTTCCCGAACAAATTCAATCCACCCTACGGAAAGAAATTGTCCCACGCTCTCATTTCTCTGGATGTTGCAGGAGAAGATCCATTCTTGACCGTTGCCGTCGTGAGCATGCATGTTCATCGAGTGGCCTTCTCGGAAAGGTAATGGACCAAGAGTGCAAGCAGGAATAGACAACACATCCTCGATATCAGCCTTGGTTAGAAACTTTGAAAAGAGTGTTGTCATTGCTTGGCGCAAAAAAAACAAATAATTCGAGCTCTACTTCGAGAAACCTGTGCTTAATTGTAGCTAAATATGAGATGCTGCTGGAGTTGCTCACTTCACTCCTCGACATGATATATATATATATAGGGAACATGCATGAAATCGTGCTTCTGCCATTAATTTGGTTAGAAAATCCAGTCACTTCTTCATGGAAAAGAACGTGGAAGTTTCCAATCTCCTGGAAAGTGAGAGACTATTGGCTAGTTCATCCAAGCACTTATCCACCGGGCTATTCGGTTGCGATTATTTCCCTGGAAAATTCGAGGAATGTATTTTTGCTTGGATTGAATGCTTCTGAGGCATAGAATTCGACGCGGTTCGTGTTTGAAGGAGAAAGAAAGTGTCATACTTGGAATAAAATATTTATGGAATGCAAAGTTGAGGCAGTCAACACTTAGTTTGGACTCGGTCTTTTGTTATACTTATTCTTTACGTTGAAATAGACATGCAATTTCACATCATTTTATTTTCCACTGTAATGATGATCAAATTTTCAGCTTTTTAATTAGATTATCTTCCTTGTTTTACGTTAAATTTGATTTGGTTTGAATTGCTGCAAAACAAATTGGAGAGCAAAAGCATAGTTATGAATTTTAAAGCGTAGATGAGCGTTTATCTGAGTTCAAATTAATTACGTCTAGGCAATATTGTAAACATGTTTGAAAGGAAAACAAAATAAATTCTTTTATGTGATAAAGGAATTTTTAAGCCAGATTTTTCAAGATCGGACAGCATCTTGTTTTTTCTAGATATTTTCACTCCTTTACCAATGTATTTATTAAAAAAAAAAAAACTTTGATTCCGGTGTTTTTCACTCATAAGCCTAGAATCCATATTGTTGCCGTCCAATTTTTGATCTCCTAGTTGAAGAACTTTCAAAAAAAAAAAAAACACAGCAGCACCTCACCGATAGCCACCTCTCGACCACCATCATCCTCTCCTCACTCAATCACCCTCCCTATCACGACAGTTTTTTTTTTTTCACACTTCGCGCTCTACTATCTCTAGATGGGGAGACGACATGCAGTAAAAAGGATGTATTTTATAGTTGTAAAGTTACGACTATAATTATCAGGAGCCGTCACTTAGTATTAATGGTCTGCGAGAATTTAGGTAACAGGACTTGTTGTGCAAGAAAAAGACACATCACCCCAAGTTTAATTGAACCCGAATGAAACTCAAGAACTTGATTCAATAAAACTAATTTGACCAATTTAAAGTATAATTAAGTTCTTGCTCTTAATTAAATCCTTCAATTGGACCCTAAATTAATTTCTAAATATAATTATACTTTAAATTGGCACTCGATTAAATTAAATTGACCTATTCCAAATATAATTATGTATTTTGCCTTAATATTTATGCAGATTTATCCAATAATAGATTTTTAGTCTTGAATCTGCATTTTCTTTATTTTTGGGCCCAAAAGAGATATGATCAGTGAACTCAGAATCAACAACCTATAAACCATGTAAATTACCAATTTCTAATGCAGTCATAAAAGAAATTAGAATACCTTGGCTAGTTTCAGATTTTGCATCAACTAGAAATCCTGCAAACTAGCTGAGAAGTGTTGCAAGTCGATGTTGTCCTCCATTTTGAGTTGTTCCTTGACATGTTTGTGTTGTAGATAGCTTGCAAATTCCTTTAGCATAACAACGGGCTAGAAGCAAAAGATTCAATAGAGTGTGTAGTCGAATTTATTTCTCTTTTTTATCCTTTGCAAATTTAGGCTTTAACTCTAGTTCCAGACTCCAACAACGATTAATTAAATGTCTAACATCATGAAAATGTTGACATTTGAGATCTGGATGTTTACCCTTGTAGAGTTTTCCTTCATAGAATGGACGAGCAAGATAAGAAGGAACATCTGGAGCACTTGGAGTAATAGAACGGGGCATAACCTTTCGACAAACTTCTCGTTGAATTGTGGCACACAAATTTTGGAAAGATGGAAGTTTAGTATTCATCAAAATGTGACTTCTTAAGTCCTCAAAC